>VDFB02016885.1:0-51553 GCA_007258455.2 Sequoia sempervirens | reverse complement strand
CCTCTATTTATACTAATTTGTGAGCAACCAAAGGCTACAAAAAAATTAGTATTTCTGCCACCTTTCTAACCTTATGCAACGACTCATCAGTCTAACTCATAGGTTTACAAAACATCATAGTCCTCTCCATTAAAATGGCTGAGTTGGCTTGATATATATGACAAGCTCAAAACAAGTTTCCTAATTCGAATTCCTTCACAAATTGATGCCAAATTTTCCGCTTGATTGATTCTCACAAACTAATATCAGGCTTATGCAAATTCACCAAACTTCTTAAGCATTTCATACTTTACAGATTGGCACCACCTTCCCAAAGTTGGTAGCACATATTCTAGCGTTGGCTTGACTTCTTCAAATTTTTTGAAAACTATTTTAACTTCCCTTTAAATTCTTTACACAACAACATAATCATACGTGATTTTTATTTCAGTTGACTTAGTCTTCAAAACACTTTATGTGCTAGAAGATATATATAACTCAAGGCTATGCCAAGTAGGATAAATGCAAATTATCATATATGTCCACTTTAAAATAACACTATTTACTATGCTTAGCATTATCACATATGTTTCCAACATTGATAATATATATATATATATATATATATATATATATATATATATATATATATATATATATATATATATATATATATATATATATACATATATATACATATATATATATATATATATATACATAGAGTATATATACATATATATATATATATATATATATATATGTACATATATATATATATATGTATATGTATAATTGAGTCTTAATTGTACCTTAGACAACTCTCTATCTAAGAATGACAACATGGATCTGGGCTGACAACGTGACATGCTGGAATCCATACGACTATAAAATGTAAAGTATAGCAAAGAAACTACCAAAAACCTACTGAAAGCCTAGCTAATAGGTTTTAATGAATTAAACAGAACAATAAAGTGCAAAACTAAATGTGGAAACAATAAAATAAGTAGATGAGAACTAGGGTGATGAAAACAAACTCACTAAAATGCCAGTTCACCAGTGAGCTCCAAACACATATTCACCTACACACAAGCAAGAGGGGAAAATTGTTTGGATTGTATAGGGGTTTTCCTCACTCAAACCCCTTCTTTGGTGTTTCCACATCTATAGACAACCAAAAAGGAACAAAGTAGAAAATATGATAGAGGAGATTGAAAGAAGTACAATGAACACTACAAAAGATAAAGTTACTCTATCAAATAAAAAAGGGAGAATGTGAAGTGTTACCACCTCCACCTAATGGCTCTCAAGGCCAATGAAGGGAGAATGCAAGCAATGAACTTGGAAAAGTCACCACAACCACAACCGTGATGAAGGGAGGTCTTGCAAGACTCCAAGATCACAACTTCTATGGTAGAGCGAAACGTGCAAAAGTGAAGTTGATGGAGTTTCTAGCTACTACAATACTTAAATGGACTTGTGAAAAAGTGGAGAGATTGTTGGAATTGTGTGGAGATGAAGTGAAAAAATGCTTGAGAATGTGAAGAAGTTTGAGTGAATGTCTAAGAGATGAAGTGAATGTGAAATGGATGCTCTTGAAGGCCAAAATGGAAGAGAGGAGCCATTTTTTTGGGTCGGTTGGTCACGTATATGCATTACAATTCAACCCTAATTAGGCATATAACGTCCCTATGAACTCTAGACGTAGGAATCTGTTAGGGATGATAGTGTGCTGCGCTCACATCCCTGATGAAAATTCTCTCACTGACACACAAAACATGTGCCAAGTGGATGCATTTTGGATGGGTGATGTGGAATTTTTCCTTTAGATTTGATTTTCTAAGGTGAGGGTATGTGAAATAGGAATTTACAAAAGGGGTACAAATTTGATCCTATACATTTTTCCCCCACTTTAGCAAGCGTGAATATCAATGAGCATTCAATAAAGTAGATCAAAGGGTTAGAGATGTATACCTAAACCATCGAGGAAGTAGATCGTGATATGGAGAACTCGAAGTGTAGGGAAGGAAAAGGACTCCACAAGTATTCTCTCTTGAGGAGTTTCAAACAAAAGGACTTCATAGCCTTGTAGAACTATGAAGTTGCACAAAGTACACAGAAGGACCTCAGACCAATGATGGACAAATCCCATGGGATGTAAGTGCCTTACAGGCCCACAAACCTAGAAGAAGGCATTCCCCCAAGTACTCTCTCATTAAGGAAGCCAAGTGTAAGGGGACTCTATAGAGTCAGACTAGAAAGCAACTTCACAGATGCACCTACAAAGCAACATGTTAATCCATAGATAAAACATGTCAAAAAAAAAAATCAACCACATAGGAAAACAGACAGATAGTCACACAAAAAGTCAAAAAATTGAAATACACTGTTTGAAAGTGTAAGAATTTTTTTCACAAATTGATTCAACATCAAGGAATCCTTTCAAAATATGTTCACTTCATCAAGGAATTTGAAAGGAAGAAAATTCCCCCTCGCAAGGGGAAGGTCAAGGCTTCTCTAGAAAAGCTGCTTCCTCCTCAAAGGAAAGTTCTTTAAGTTATTTCTTTGTGTACCCATGATGAAGGAAACAAACTCCACTAGGGGTCCAAGTTGAGAATGCAATCTTTCAGAAAAGGTTTTGCAAAGATTATTGAGAAAAGATTCATTGGAAATGAATGTGTTTCCTAAAAATCAAGGTTGATATGGCATCCTTCTCCTTAGGGTGGTGTGTGTTGAATGCAGAGGCACACAACATCCTAAGGAGAGAAAAGAAAGAATGTAAAAAGTGATGTTGTGGCCCACGGGACATAGTGAGATGTCACTGAGGTGATGTTTTTGCACACTCGAGGGACAATGCATAGAAACCACATCATCACAACTCAAGAAAAGAAGAGAAAGAAAAAAAGAGTGCAAAAAGAAACAATGACATCATAGATAGCAGACACAGGGGTGATATGATATTTTGGGGTTAGAGCTGCTCATAAATATATATAAGTATAATAATAGTATATAGATGAACTATCATCAACCCCCTACTATATCAGACCATATGAATAATGCAAGAGAAGATAAAGTAAAAATAAAAAAAATTCGGTCAACATGGAAGGGAAGCCTAAATACCCCGAACACTTTGCATCATCCCCAATTTTCCAAAAATAAAAACGCATAATAGAGGAAGAAAGATGCCACAAATAGATGAAGTTTATGGAACATAGCCACTCCTATATCCAAGCACCTACAAGGGTGACAAAGGTCATCCAAGGACACAAAATGCAAGCACAAGGGAACACATCACAACAAACAAACACCTAATCTAAAGGTAAAGAAGAGGCCTCCCCTAACACTCATCAACCAAGAGGTCATCCACTTCCAAATCTAGATCATTATAAGGGGAAGGAAGATGATCCTATAGTGGTGAAATATTAAGGGGAGGTAATTTTGACCCTCTTGCAACAAGGGCCAAGGAAGGGGACTCTTTAGGGTCTCCTCCACTTAGTTCTTGTGGAGCTATGGTTAGCGACTTAAAAAAGATTATTAACAAGGCTAAGACCTCATCTAGAGAGTTAAATGTGCAATTCACGAGAGTTCCATGTGGTACCTCAATGGATGGGGAGGACGGTGCCCGAGATTCACTGATTGGCTCATCAAGTGACTCGATAGTAGTGAAAAACTCAGGGAAAGCCAAAAATTTCTTCATCACTAGGATGAAACAAGCTAGCACAAGACCACCCTTTGAAGAAGGTGGGATCCTCTTATTCCCTCCATGGAGAGAAGGGCCAACCTTCACTTTTTGCTTCATCAGAGGATGTGAACTCCCCAAAAATGAGGTGAGAGGTGCAAAAGAGGAGGAGAAAACTATGATAGACACCACTAAGGTATTCAACATGTCCATGAGTTTAGGGAATGGTGGGATGCCCAAGAGGGACATTAAAAGAGGAGGCTTGACCAAAGGAGTGATAAAAACCTACACCTTTTTTAGGATTAGGTACACCCATGCTCACAACGGGAGTTGGAAGCAAGACTGGATTCAATTGAACGAAAGTAGAGGGGAGGAGAGAGGACACAATGAGAGGCCCTAAAATAGGGGTGATTGAATCCCCTTCCTTTATCTGTAATGTGGTCTACTTAGCTGCCAAAGCCTTTCATCGACGCTTGCATTCACACACAAGGCAGTTTCTATGACTCTTTGAGCTAGAGGCTGGGAGCTATGAAGGGATAGAAGGATCCTACTCAGCCATAGGAGTGTTCATCATAGCCATATTTGGTGGAGGGATAGAATTTTGAGTGGGATTAGGAGGAAGAGGTTGAGAAACAATGGGGGGAGTTAGCTCTAGCGGCTTGATGACATGCCTCTTCCCATTCACTGCTTTAGGAGAGGTAGGAGGTGATGGAAGATGAAATATAGAGAATTCCCCATGGGGACCCTTCCTTCTACCATAAAGGTAGGGCCAAGATCTAGGAGGCATAGTAGGAAGGTTCATTATCTTAGTCTTAGCTTTGCACCAAGTAGGCACCATTAGACTTCTCATGTGGAATCCAGGAGTAGACATCCAAAAATCTTCTTTAGAAAGAGGAGTAGAAGAGGCACCCTAAGAATGGAAAGTCTCTCCTTTCCATTTCAAGAAGAGGAGGCATCTTGTTGCTGCACTATTGAAGGATTCACTTTTGGTTTTCCTTTACCCCTGGTCTTATACTTTACGTAGTGTTGGTAAAGTAGGTCCATTCTTGGGGGAAGCGAACCGACTGGGGTGGGCCAAAAATGATCCAATGAATAGCCCCCATGAGACACTAATGACTGGTATCTGATGTCATGAAAAACACACACAACACCTTCATGGGAGAATTTTAAACACTTATTATTGACACAAGTGATTCCGTTAATGGAAGCTAGCCAAGGTATGCCTAACTTCACCTTGAACAAATCAGATTCTAGGATAACATCAAAGGTTGTGTTCACAACGCTAGGTACAAATAGGATGGAGAGAGTTATTGAGCCATACAACTTGAGCGAGAGGCCATCATGCATACGAATGGTATACTTTGTTTCTTCATACTCCTCCCTTTGTAATGAATTCATCCACAATGTCTCCTCTATAATAACATTCACCTAGTTGGTGGAGTCAACTAAGACCATTGTTACAATGTTCCCATTGAAGCGAGTGGGAATGTAGAGGGAAGAGGGATTTTTATTCAAGGACATGTCCTATGCGGTGAATGTCACATCATGCAAACTAGTCACAGGATATGGGGAAGGAGTAAACATGACCATGTTAATGTACGTCGAGGGATATGTAGAAGAATTAGAGGGGTTAATAATTAAGTTAGCAGAGTTAGATGGAAACGAGTCCTTGTATATCTGCAACTCACTATTGACTTTCTCCACCAATTTATTTGCACTTTATTTTGTTCCATTGAGATGAATGGTACCGTCATTGATGCGATCTTGTATCTCATGATGTAGGCACATACGACATTCACTATCATGGTTGTTAACTTGATGGTACTGATAGAAAGAATTTGCATCATACCAATTAGGATAAGGTTCCTTAAGAGGTTGAGGGTTTTCCAAGGTTATGATCTTATCCTTCAAAAAAAATTTTAAGATGGAAGAATAATATTCTTCTAACTTTGTAAACTTTATGTTGCATCTAAGTCTGTTATCATTCATCATGGTGACTACATTCACAATAGTCTTACCTTTCCCTGAGATTGATACAATAGATTTTACTTTTGAAAGGGAGTGTGAGGAGGATCCTTGAACTAAACTACTGTTTGCTGATATTCTCATAATACAACACACAGATGGGCAAAAGAAGGGTATTTCATGAGGGAAAAATTTTCTTTCCAAGGACTCTGCAGGTTTCCTATAAACACCTTTTGCACATCAAAATCAGGCAGCGGGTACAAGATTTGTGAAAGAGCACTTGATATCGCACTATGAAATTAGTTATTTTCTCATTATCCCCCTAATAACATTGGGTGAGATCTGAAAAGGTCATCTTCAGTCTGATGTTAGTTTGGAACTATCAGAGAAACTAATTCACAAGTAGATCAAATGAAAATATAGAATTGTCGGGCAAGGAACAATACCACTCGAGTGTTGTATCCTTGAGAGATTGAGGAAATAATTTTTCCATCAACATGTCATGATGGAAGAAGTCTATGCACATGGTGTTAAAAGTGGAAGCATGCATTTGTAGGTCCCCTTTACCACCATACTTCTCTAATTTGGGAATCTCCATTCTTGTTGGAATGGAGTACTCAAGATTGCTACCGACAATGGGCTATGTCAGAGAAAAGGTTGAAAGGTTGGATGGGAAGAGGCCTGGGAAAGGCTTACTAATTGGTTTTGCATTTGACCCATGTTCTAAAGGAGGGCATTCAAAATAGGGTTAGAAGATGACAAAGGGCCAGTGGAACTTCCAGAACCACTGCTGCCAAAACCACCTCCGGAGCCACCATTTTGACCACCGCTAGAGCCACCACCATAGGTAGGGCCTCCACTAGAGCCACCTCCACTACCAAAACCACCACCATGACCTCCACCAAATCCTCCTCAATTAGTACCATCTCTGCTACCAAAGCCACCACCACTTATTCCAGAAGAGCCCCCACTACCAGGGGCAGTAGGAGGGGTGAAATTGAACCCGAGGGAAATTTTACTCACCTTGAGAGTGTCAGGCCTTTGAGAAGCAGAAGTGAAACTAATTGAGGGCCCTATTTTGGCCATGCACATGGATGTGGTAGGCATTGAAACACCTATTTTTCTTTCATAGGCATCGAGCACTTCTCCTCAGGTAGTACTTGATCTAGGCTTATATGAAGGGATATAAGCTTCATTTAGATTGGTAAGGCCTCATAGAAACTCTATACCTATTTGATCCTTCCCTAACAAATGTCTCACCTTGCCAATAATCCTAGCTACTCTTGCCATGCTTAATAATTTCTCTAAATGATTTATAAGGTCTATCAATATATTATCTAATGCCATAAGGTTTTCCACTAGAAAATGCACATCCTCCTCGTCTACAAACGAAGGCATAGGAGATGTTGGAGGGGTAGGCACACAAGTGGTTTCTTCCGTGAAACCCATCTCATCAACATAATTTGTAAGAAAACCATTGGTACAGTCAGTAGCTATAACAGTGGAAAAAATGAAGGAAAAACTAGAAGTGACCTTCATCTTCTCCATCAGAAAGTGTCACATGCTTCTCCTAACAACATACCTAGAAGTTGTGGATTGGGTTGTGATGCTCATAAACCTTCATAACACTCAAAGTTATGACAACCACCAGATGTGGGGGAAAAGTCTCAACATAGGAAAATGGATAGATGTTGTTCATGTCAAGTTCACCGAAAATGTAAAAGAGGGGGACCAACCATGTCAAGGCTCCAGGTCATGGAAAGATGAGAGCGGAGGGCTGCCCTAACTTGCCTCACTCTAAAGGTTTTTTTGGGATGGGGATCGAGAATGAAGAGCACTCTCAAGTTCTTCTGTCACTCTACAGACCTGAAAATATAATTGGGGCTAGACGAGCTGATTTCTAGAGTCCGAACTATACCTCAGACAACTCTCTATCCGAGGACAATAGCGTAGGTTTGGGACGATAGTGTGTAATGTTGGCATCTCTCTGGCATGCTGGCATTTGTATGGCCAGAAAATGTAAAGTACAATAGATAAACTACCAAAAATCTACTAACACCCTAGCTAACATGTTTTAATGAAATAATAATAAAAAAAATGTAGAAAGTAAATGCAAAAATAGTAAAACAAGTAGATGAGAACTAGGGTGATGAAAACCAACTCATTGAAACGCTAGTTTGCTAGTGAGATCCACACACACATTCACTTGCACACAAGAAAGAGGGGAAAATTGTTAGGGCTGTTTAGGGGTTTTCCTCAGTCAAACCCTCGCTTTGGTGTTTCCACCTCCACTGAAAACTAGAAAGCAACGGAGTTGAAAATATGATAAAGGAGATTGAAAGAAGTACACTAAACACTATAAAAGATAAATTTACTGTATAAAATCATAAAGGGAGAATGTGAAGTCTTACCACCTCCACCCAATGGATCTCAAGGCTAATGAAGGGAGAATGTAAGCAACGAACTTGGAAAAGTCACCACAACCACAACAGTGATGAAGGGAGGTCTCACAAGAGGCCAAGCTCATAACTTTTGTGGTAGAGTAGCATGTGCAAAAGTGAAGTTGATAGAGTTTCTAGCTACTGCAATGCTCAAATGAACTTGTGAAAAAGTGGAGAGATTGCTAGAATTATGTGAAGATGAAGTGAAAAAACACTTGAGAATGCGAAGAAGTTTGAATGAATGTCTAAGAGATGAAGTGAATGTCAAATGGATGCTTTTGAAGGCCAAAATGGAAGAGAGGAGCCATTTTTTGGGTTGTTTTGTCACATAAAGGCATTACAATTTGAATTTTTTGGGTTGGTTTGTCAAATTGTAATGCCTCTATGTGACAAACCAACCCAAAAAAAATGCCAAGTGGATGCATTCTGGATGGGTGATGTGCAGTTTTTCCTTTGGATTTGATTTTCTAAGGTGAGGGTATGTGAAAGGGGAATTTACACAAGGGGTGAAAATTCACTCCTATACAATATATATTAATAAATATTCTTTATAAAGTTATCAAATACATTTAATTTATGAATAATAACATGTATAAATATATAAATAATATTATTACGTATATATAAATTATATATTAAATATATATATTAATATATATGTGACTATATTACTTAACACACACACACATATACACATACATATATACCATTTCCAATACAAAAACATTCATAATTATAACCATTGATGGAAATATACATGGAACATATATATATATATATATATATATATATATATATATATATATATATACATGTCACCTTTATTCCAATTGGTATTTTCATGCATATGGGTAATCCATCCATGAGAATGCATAGGTACGTCTACCTATGTATACTCACATGTATGAGTCTACCATAGACATGTACACACACACACACATATATATACATTTTATGCATATATCTCATTGATACCATAATAAGCACATAAGAAAAGACTACCACATGACATCAAGACTTACTCACAATCCTCAATCCCAACATTCACATCCAAACCAAAGATTACTACCCTTTCTAAAAATTGCATTGACTCTCCAAGACCAACTAATGCCTGAGTGTGTGAATGCTTAGTTAGGCTCGTTAAGGGTTACCAGATCAAGTTCTTCTCCAGAGTGATACTTCCCCTCTCTTCTGGAGGTTTGAACCTATTCTTGCACTCGACTTGGCATATCATAATAGTAGTTAGCAGAACACAACATAATCATATACATCATACATTTCATAGTTAAAATCATTATAAAATATCAAATTGCATTAATCATCCTTTCATCATATTTCCATTCAATATTCATAAGACATATTCATATAAAGATTCATAAAACCCATTCATGTAAAGAATCATAAAACACACTCATTTATTTAAGCATTTTAACCAAAATAGGTAATAGTAAATAGGTAATATTACTTGGGTTGTAACAACTTGATTTTCCTAATATTGGAAACAAAATACTACACTATGAAAACTTGAAATAACAAAGACGAATCTTTGAAAGTAGCACCATCCCTAGAAACAATGCAAAAAATGTAGAGGCTCACTAATGTTTAGTAAACTTGGTGTCATACACACAATTCAGAGGGGGTCCTAACTGAACAATTCACTAAACCCTTGAAAGTCCTTCATTTAATTATCAACTCGAGCTAATGTATGCTTGTGATGATTTTGGAATTGTCTATCTACATTCACAGACTCTATACTACCTATATCATCTTTGTATAGGTGTTTACACATGATGAAAAACATAAATTGAATAAAAGTGAAAATAAATAATGTTGGAATATTACTATGAGTGCCTACAGCTAAATAATATGACTAGTTCATTGTCAAGAAATGAATTCTGTAACCAGTACTACTAACTTGATTAAATTGACTTACTTTGAAGGAAAATGTATGGAAACAACTAAATCATGAATACAAGACAAGATCTTATTCATGATTTCATTCACATTTACAACATGAAGAATCAGTTTAAGACAAATACAACCATGAAAGTAACTACTATAACAACAAAAATAAATGTGTAAAAGGTAAAGAGGGGAACAGTTACCTTGAGTGACCCTTGCTCAAGTGACTATCTCTATAGGATAAACTCAAATATAGCTCCTCAAATTAACTCAACATAATAGTAACTAAGAAGATCTTCATTACATAACTCAAGATATCAAAATCCAATAAAATTCTTCTAGAATATCTTATTCACAATAACTTGATTGGGAAATAAAACATAGTCTGTGCAAGAACAAAAACTAACTAAACATATCTATCTATTATATTTTCTACTTCAACCAACTAACTAAATCGGCCACTGAACCATACATATAGGTGCATGGGAGCCTTATTAGAACAAATAAAAAATAGAAATCTAGTCATAAATCACCACTCCCTACATAATAGAGTGTGATAATTTCTGAGTAACTAAAACATAATTGAAAAAGGTAGAAGAATTTGAATAGGACTGTAACTCTGCTACAATGATAAAAATAAAATGTGGAATATGGAAACAATCATGTTGGATCCCCAATCAAGGTATAATTCTTCTCCTTTAGTAGTCTTATTAAATTATGTGATGATTCACAATCATCCTAACAAATAGACACCTCCAATTCTGTAACTGCTGTGTTCTTCTAACTTCCCTTGCATTTCCAACAAAAACTCCCTTTGGATATGGGTTGTGCCTCCTAGTTTTTGTGGTATATAGTGTGCTTGCTCTGGCTCCTTGGCCACAAAGAGTTAGTTCACACATCTACACAATTCTAATAACCATAGCTTAATAATAGAAATTCATTGCATTTTATACATATTCACATATTAATCATGAAATAACTATCATATCATAATCATATTTTCATAGAATTAAAACCAAGTTCAAGTTTTCATGATGATGATAAAAGATAGTAAAGTTTTAAGAATATGTAGGAAATAAGTATCTACAGATGTCTAAAAGCATGCACTAAAGTAAAAAAAAACTAACTAATAATAGCCCCATCAACAATCATGGATATGCATCCACCACATACCCTTAAGCAACTTTGAAGCCTACAAGGGAAATTCTAGTTTATTAGAAGGTTGTGCGATATGAATATGATGATCAAAGGTGTTCAAAGATTCTATATTCAAAGTTTCAATTTCTAGATCATTCTGTAGTGAAAGTTGTGTTTGAAAGTTTACCTATCTGTGTAGAAAGTTATTTGGGAGAAATGAGAATGCTCCACATTTATCTATAGTGAGGTTTCTTGTCTTGCAGATTTAGGAACATTCTTATATTTTCTTTATTTATCTTTCGCTGGAGTTTCTAGTGTTGAATTACTCTACAAGTTTAGTTCTTATGTTGGAGTTCTGTGGTAGTGCATCCTAATGCTTAGGATGAAAGTTTTAGGTGGTTGTGGTAGTGTTGTAGAATATTCTAATGATGCTAGAATATTTTGAGATGTGTGAATGTTGTGAAGTGTTTTTATGTAGTCTGTATGTTCTTAGATCTAGAGAAATGTGTATGTGGTCTCTTGTAGTGTAAGTTCAAGTTTTGTTAACCTGGTGTTCTAGTGCTATTTTCATAGGCACCTCATGGATTGTGGATGTTTTGAGTGGTGTGGTAATATAAATTTGGGTCCTAGTTAACCCTTAGTGTGGTCTACCATCACTCCTTTCCACCATGGAAGTGTTTGGTGCCAACCTATTTTAGTGTTACATATTTAAGGTGCATACAGTTCATTAAGGCAAACCTAATTGAGATTTTTTAGGTTGAGGACGGTATATAAGCAAGGTGAATTGTTGGACATGAGTGTAGTGAGTGTGAAACATGTGAATGCGATTAAGTGTGGTGATATGAGTGTGATTTTAATGCCTATTACTTTGGATGCAGTGAGTAGAAAGTGTCTACATTTTTAGTGTGCTTGAAGTTGCTACAGGTAGTGAGCTAAAGGTTGTGGATGGCATAAAGTTACATTGGTGGATTTCTCATGTTTCTTTGAGATAGCAAATCTCTTCGTAATAGTCTTATTCTATTCTTCTTTCTTCTAGACAATGAGTCCTCTTGGCAGTGAGCCTAATTGTATTTAGTGTTGTTATTCATATATATGTGATCTAATCCTCATTTTGGTTTTTCCCTTGTTTGGTTTTCCATGTAAATATGGTGTTCTTATGCATTTGGATGTGTTTTCATTGTTGTTTCATATGTTCACATTCTACTAATACATGATAAGGGTTTAAAAGATAATGAGGGTTTTAATGTTGATGAGGGATTAAATGTTTTTAATGTACAACTTATTAACCCCATTCTCATTTTTCCTATGCATATAACACCTTTCTCTAGACTCTTCAACATTTGCATGCTACAAATTAGTGTCACCTATCATGCTCCATTCAAAAGTAATCTTGATCGCGAGATGCAAACCCTTGATTTCAAACTTCATCTTTGTTGTCTTATCCTTGAAATCTACAAGAAAACCTTTAATAAGAAACTTGATAACCTATTACCACCTTTGGGATGTTATTCAAATGGTTCCTTAAATGATTATAAAATTTAATAAAATCATGTAAGAATATCATCTAACATCCCTAGAAGTGACAACAACAATTACCTTACAAGAAATCAATCTTAACACACATACATTTATTGCAAAAAATTAAGGTAGAGAGAATCTTGTGAAAAAAACCAAGGTACACAACCCATCCGTGGAAAAGACCCATCGTCAACCTTGTGGAGAATCAATACTCCCTTGACCTTGAGAAATTAGAAACCACCCTTATGGAGAAAATTTATGGAAAAAGAGCTAACACAACCTTGTAGAAGAATCATGTGGAGAAAACCTTGTGCGAAAATAGGGAAACAAAGATAGGGTCAGTAACCTTATTAAAATTCATAAAGTCAGGATTTGTAGAGAAACGACTTAGATACCTTGAGAAAAATTCTAGTGTCTCTTACCTAGAAATCACATTTGTGGGGAAAACTTGAAGGACTAGGATAGGGTTGAACACCCCTTTAAACTCTACAAACATGCAAAGATAGCTAAATTATCTTTTACAAAAAAATGGCCTTAGGTCAGATGAATATTTAAATTCCATGAAACCCATTCCAACGAGGAAAATGAAAGATTAAGATCAACTATAGAAAATCAAGGTGAATGTGAATAAGGTCAAATTACCACTAGATTCATACATCATTAGATCCCTATAAAATAAACTTCTTAGCCTACAAATAAAATTGACTAAAAATCAAACTTAAGTGAAAGAAATAGGGCTTTGCACATTCTAAAATTTTACAATCTACAAATAATGACTTAACACCATGTAAGAAGAAAAAAGGATTTGAAAACCAAAGGATGTGCCAGGGGTAACCTATTACAAGAAAACAAGCTGAAAAATCTTTGCAACGAAGTTTAGATCATGGAAAAACAACATGACATAAAATGCCCTAACAGGCTAACCTATTTAGACTTAGGATTTGTTGCAAGTATGAAGGTCTCTCCATTCATGTCAAATATATACATTAAGGGATATTGTTGAAGTAGATATTTTTGTTGTATGTACTAAAGATGTTGAGGACATTGAGAAAATTGATAAAAAGAGGAAACAATGTGTTGTAGTGATGTTCTGTGTTGCAAAGGTGTTATGGTTTTCCTCCGCATTTATTTTGGGTTGAAGATATACTTGTGTGGTTTGGATATGTTGGTTATAGGTGTTCAAAGATGATATATTCATAATCTATGGTGATGGATCGTTGTACAAAAGAATTTTTGTTCACTAGTGTGAATTGTGCATTACAGAGGTGTTTGAGAGAAATGTATTGGATCCACATTTTTCCATAGTTGTGTTTCAAGACTTGCATTTCTGAGTGAGATTTGATGGTGTTGGTCTCTTTCCTTTGTCAAGAGGTTTTGTGATTTGGTGTTTTGGAAGATGGTCTTCTGAGTTATAGTGTATGGAAGTATTGTCTAGATGTAAAAGATGTCTATATTCTTCAGGTGAAATTTGTTACGAAGGAGTTTATTGGTTTTCAGGATGTTTTTGGATTGTGTTTAGGTGAAGTTTGTTGTCCATGAGTTTTGGAATGATCAAAGGAAGTGTGTACTTAAAATTTTAATGGTGTTTTCATGGGTAACGACTAACGTGGTGTTTACACTACATGTGAAGCATGTTCAAAGTTTGTAGAAGCATGTTGAGCCATGTTAGTAAAGATTTGGGTCCTAACTAAGGATTTGCATGGCTTGCCTTTATTCCTATCCATCGTGGGAATGTTTGAGGTGCATAACTGACATTGGAGAAGGATTTCAAGGTTGGATATGGTATAAATGAGTGTTGATTTGTTGGATGATGGTAAGATAGATGTGTGTGATGCATATGGTGCGAATAGTAGAGTGTTCAAGTGTGAATTTGAGCACACCAATGCAATCTTCAAAGTGTTGGACTAATGTATGTAGTGAACTAAAGGTTTCTGCAATCATTCAAATAAGGATATGAAGGTGTTGGAGCTATTATGGTGAAATCTTTGTTGCATTGAGAATTTGTTCTTTGTGTAACACTTCTTTTCTATCTTCTTTTCTTATTCCGGTTGTGAGCCTTTTTGGACAATGTGTCATATTTTGGTAGTGAGCCCTTATACCAATTTTGCAATTACTTATATTATGAGCTAATCCTCATTGTGGTTTTTCCTTGATTGGGTTTTCCACCTAAATATGGTGTTCTCTTATGTATGGTGTTATTTTAGTTTCTGTTATATGTATTGTTTAAACATTATAATAGAATAAGGGTTTAATGAATGCATGTGGATCTAATTACTATTGAGGGTTTTTATGTTTTAATTAGATACAACTGATTCACCCCCCTCTCAGTTTTCTTGTTCATTCAACAATTAGTATCATAGGAAGGTTCCTTGGAGAAAATATTAATAGCTTGAGGTAGATTTGTGATGGTGAACAAGATGGAGTGCACTAAGTTTGATGGCGCAAGCTATGCATTCTAGAAGAAAAATATGTAAGGCTATTTGGTGTCCCTTGGATTTTATGTCTGGAAGGCAATGAAGAATACATATACCATATCTATAAATGGTCCAAACACAAGTGATGAGATCAAGGCTTATGAAACAAATGGTAAAGAAAGGTCTGTTCTTTTGAGTAGTCTTGTGAATTCTGAATTGGTGAAAGTTATAGATTTAAAGCTACTAAATATTTTTGGGATAAGTTAGAGAGTATTTATGAAGGAGATGACTAGGTTAAACAAGCTAAGATGTAGAATTTGAAGACACAATTTGAGAACTTGTGAATGCATGAAGATGAAATTGTTACAAGTTACATGCAGAGGGTTGATAAACTTGTCGGTGTAATGAGAGGTCTTGGTGGAAAATTCAAAGAACCTAAAGTGGTAAAGAAAATTCTCAAAACTCTTCCTAAATATTATGGTCAAATAGTTTCTACTATTGAAGAATTTTTAAATTTTAATACTTACACTAGAGATTTGTTATATGGTACACTAAGTACATTTAAAATGAGAGAATTTGGTCCTAACAATGGCACAAAAGTTGAAACTTATTTTAAGGCTAGAAAACTAGAGAAGGTTGAAGATTCAAATGAAAATGATCTTGATGATGTGGAAGCTAATTGTAGACACTTAATTTTTTTTAATGATAATACACACTCAAATCTAATATACTAACACCATTTCATCCTAAAACCCATCATCTTTTTGCTTAATTGATTAAATTATCCTAGTTATTTAAATAATCACATGATTTTCACCTATTAATCTGATTAATCTAATTAGGTTAATTCCTACCCTTTTCATGCTAACCTTTCATCCTGTTAAATTGGATAAATCAAAATATTTAATTTTAACACCCTAAGTCCTCTCATTTAAATTAAATAATCTTAATTATTTAATTTAATGTCATTTTGATCCCTTTTCATTAAATAAGCTAATTATTTAATGGATATCCTAAATTCCTCTAATTTGCATAATTGAAACTTTGTTTTAATTATCAAATTACTAATTAATTCTAACTCTCCCACTTGCAAGGGAATATTCCTCCTTTGCACATTCCTCCAAAAGGGAATATTCTTAGGGAATATTCTTTCCTTCTTCACTCATTTGAAAAATGGAATATTTTTCCTTCTAACAAAATTTCAACAAACTTCTTGAGAAAGTTTTGAAAGTGTGCTTCTTTGCATGATTGTGAACCCTTGATTAAATATCAACTTGCATTTTCAACCCTTGATAGGAATCCATGATCCATGCCTCCATCTTCCTTCCATCATGAGCATTGATTGATTCTTTCAATCTTGACCATTGGTTTCTTTTTTCCTATTCTATAAATAGATCTTGCATCTATTGAATAGGGATCCATATTTTAATAGTAAACTTATGCTATTAAAATCACTCTCATTTGCATCCATATTTAGCACACATTTAACATTTTTAGTTTAAATCTTGATCATAGTAGCTTAAAGAATCCATTAATGGCTTCCATGGTAACTTAGTTGCATCCATTTATCATATTTTGGAATTAGGACTTGCATCTTTAAATATTGCATAAATTTAGAATATATTTGCACACACTTACATCAAACATCTTGGCTTCCACCATGTCAATTTAGCTTTTAACATGCTTTCATTCATCTTTTTCATTATTTTCCATCAATTTTAATCAATAAAATCTATTGGAAAAGCTCATATTATCCAAGGGATTGGGAAAGGGTCACCATTCCACATCAATGTGACACCACTCCCCCAATAGGATAAGATTCAAAGGATTAGAATAGATTTTTGTCAAGCTTTCATTTTTTAGAATGTTAGTTTTAATGGCTTCTTCATTTTTATTTACATTGAATATCTTATTGGGATTGATGCTTAGTGGATTAAATATTCTTTGAATTTGTATGGATCAAGTGTAGTTAACCTATACTATGCCATTGGTCACAGTTTGGCACTAGAAGGAGGGCTATAATAATCAAATTCGATGAATTTCTCTTTATATTCCCATTTTGATTATGTTTGCAAATTCAGTGATGCTATTGAAGATTCATCAATGCATCTAGGACACATCACTATACAATGACACACTTTGGTTTGAAAATAGTGACACATAATTAATTTAGTGACACCTTATTAAATTTGTCACCACATATTAAAATAGTGATGCTAAACTTATTTTTAATCGTGCCATGAATTTTGATTTAGTGATGCATTTGATTTGGTGACACTATTGATGTCACTATTTATTGCAAAGCGGCACATCTAATTTTTTGATATAGCGACGCATTTGTGACATAGCAACACATCTGATGAAATTTAGAGACACAAATGATTTCAACGTTGCTATTTACCGGTGAACAAAATAGAACCTAAATTTTGACATATGTTTTAATTTTTTAATTTCATCTGATTGCTAACATGTCATTGACTTCTAGTTTTTGTTATGATGCTTTATTTCATGTTTTAGGAGCAACTAAATTTCCTTTTGGGTTTAAAATTAACGTTCAAACTGGTTAAAATTGAACCCAAATATCCCCATTTTGCAATGTTGGTTTCAAAATTGAACAATCTAAACACTTCATTTTGGTGGTTAAAACAAACTCGTTATGCTTGTCAAAGTTTAAATGAATGTGTGTTTGATTTTCTTGTGTGTGCTTGTTGTGTGTATCCTCTCCCCTTGCGCTTCATGTGATCTTGAGTGAAGAGAAACATACAAGTATACTTTTATTCTTTGAAGCGCCTATCCTCTCCCCTTGCACCTGTTGGAAAATATTGGGTGATGAAATGAATTTTAAGCTTCACAAACTGTGTTACCTTAAGAGGGCCTGCCTCCCAACTTGTGACTGGTGCTTTCATTTTGGTTTGTTGTATAAATAATTTAGTGCAACTAAAGTCATTAACTAGTTGGTGTTGTTGTCTTATACCGACGAATGTATCCTCTAGTATCCATGTGATACCTTAAAACCCTTAGATGTTTCTAAGGACTGAGAGGCCTCTTAATTGAGTGAATCTTTGCATGTATAGGCATCAATTTATCTTGAATATGGTCATTAAAAACATTGTTTGTAGTGGCTAACCAAGTCCAATTCCGAAAAGTATTTTAAGGTAGTGTATTGGAATAGCACCGTTCCAAGAAGTTACTTCCCATGTTTTGTTTTTGGTTGAGGAAATAAAGCAAATAGGGAAGGGACTCTTGTGCTTGGCATGTCGAGATGGTACATTTCCTTGACATAGCCTACTTGTCCATTCCATCTTCATAGATTAATCATCTCTTATGGGAATGATTGGTAAGCCTACTAAGACATACATAACCATTTGAACTAGGATTAATTTTAATACTTGTGATTCAATTTAATACTTTTCTTGGTTCCAAAAAATTTCAAACAAACATCAACGATCTTTCTTTAAATTTCAAACCCTTTGGTTTAAGCATGGATACCATTTGAAAAGCCTTGATATTGATGCTTGTCCTAAGGATTCTATCCTTAGAGACTTCTAAATATCTCTACTTATATCTCAATCCATACTTCCCAAAGTTAACATAGGTAACTATGGCTTTAATTTCATGACTTTCACATAATGGACTTTGTCAAATGAATGATGTTTTTTGACATAGAAATTTAGTTTGAAACTTAAGAAAGATAAGTGATTATGGTAAAAAAAAACTCATTAAGCAAGATGAATTGATAAATTGAACCCCACACATGACCATTTGGTGTCCAATCACTCTAGTTCAACAACCAAACCTTACATTGGCTATCATACATCCAAATTTGAATTGATTGAAGGAGAACAAATAGATATAATTAATAGTTTTAGGAGCTTCACTTTTGAAACAAAGGAAACACCAAGCCAATGGAGAAACATAGCAAACATCTTAGACAAACAAGAGGAAAAATCCAATATTGCGGCTAATAGGCCCATATTACCACCTCCAACATGGCAATAAATAACCTCTTTTTCATGATCTTGTGCTTGTATTAATGATCTCTCACAAAATCAAAATCCCCAAGAGAAGGTACATATTCCTCCATTTCAAACTTAGACATCATAGCTCAAAGTTTATTAGGAGTCATATCTTAAGGAATCACCACAACCAAGATAGATCAATAAGGAGATTTTATCTACGCTCTTCAATAAATGAACCAAATCTACACAATTCACAATAGCTTATCATTTAAAACATTGAGTTCTTAGGGTTTGATCACTTTAGAGGTATAGAATGTTTCTCACTACCTTGGTCTTGTAAAACAAAAGGTTCACTCTAGGTTAGCATTTTGGGTCAAAAATTTTTCACTTCACCAACCTTTATAAACTTTTGAACACACCAATTTTTTTGAATTAGGAATCATTAAACCCATCCCCTAATTTAGCTATGTTGTGTGTGAAATTAATCCTTTTCCATACATTTAGTTAAGCTAGTTATCACATCTTGGACTAGTTTATCTTGAAGGTCACAAGTCTACCTTAAAGATTCACAAATTCATTCAACATCTTTTATCCAAACATCAAACATCATAATTATAGTCAAAAGTGTTGTCCTAAAAAATTGTAAAGATCACCCCCATATCATTCACCTTTTTCATCTCCCACTCACACCATTGCTCCAAAAAGACTTAGAGTGGCCTTCTTACCAAAGTTTGAGTCAACTAGAGAGTTCAAATATTACAAATCCAAACATAACTCTCTCATAGGTGACCCAAAATTTATGGTAACAACAAGATCACAATATGAGAGAATCATGGAGAAAACCAAATTCACATCCACCACAAGTGATACCAACCCTCAAGAGTTTGATCCAAGAAGTCATTCTACCCCCTCACAACAACCCTAAAATATGGTGGGACCATTTGAGCTTACTAAAGAGGAAATCCTTGAGTATAAGCAAGAGCATCAAGCATTAGAAAAAATGACTTCAATTCCCCCATATTTTTTAGCACAAAGCTTGACACAAGGCTTGAAACAAGGCTTGAATTCATCCACACTTCAATAAAATCTATCACTAGGGCCAAGTCAAACACAAACTCCTAGTATTGTAACTATCCTTGCTAAGGACTTTGGCCACACGCTTCCTTTGGAAAGCAACACATTTGTGGGTACCATAAACAACAATGCACCCTAAAACACTAATTGGACACCTACATTTAGTGCTCCTACCATTTTTGAGCACCCCCTACATCCACATAAACCACTCACACTCCATGAATCCATGATGACCTCAACATTTTGAGGGAAACCATCCTCATCCCTCCCCATAAGTACCAAAAGTGTGCCCAAAATCATGCAAAGTAGTATAGGCCAAGTGTCTCAAATAGACCAACAAGGGTATGTAACCACCCTTACACAAAATAAGCCCTTAACACAACAAGGGAAATCTTCATCTAACCACCCCATTGGTTCATCCATCCCATTGGTCTTGCAAAACACACACATCCCATCCATCATAAACCCAAATCAAAACAACACCTTGGTTATGAATCCCATAAACCAAGGTAATACCTTGGCCCCACCTCAAATACCACAAGGGAACTCCCTACCCATCTCTTAAGGGAACCCTTTCAATTACAAGGTTTGAATGTGGCATTGCCATCACAATACCAAATGGAACCATCCTCATCATTTCCATTGGTCCTCCACATCATGAAAAATCAAATGAGACCTCAATCTTACATTCTTCCATCTCAATCCACCATCCTACAAGAAGTGTTAACCCAAGGGAACCCCGAACCTCTTGTAAACAACCCACAACCCACACAAACCATAAACACCCAAAAATTATCATATATTTCCCAACAACCAACCAATCCTACATTACAAGCACATGCCTTAGCTTTAAAACAAGCATAATAGGCTTATCAAAAAGCCTCCCAACAATAACAAGCCTAGCAAGCAGCCTTAGTGGCACAACAACAACAAGAAGCAGCCCTAGTAGCACAACAACAACAACAACAAGAAGCAACCCTAACATCATAGAAAAAAAAAGAACAACAATAAGCAGCCCTATCAACACAACAACAACAACAACAAAAAAGTGGCCCTAGCAACACAACAACAATAACAACATCAAGCATCCCTAGCAACACAACAATAACAACAACAAGAAGCAACCCTAGTAGCACAACAACAACAACAACATCAAGTATCCCTAAGAACACAACAACAACAACAAAAAGCAACCATAGTAGCACAACAACAAGCATCCATAGAAACACAACAATAACAACAAGAAGCCTTAGCAACACAAAAAGCCCAACAACAAGCCCAAAAGTATGCTCAACAACAACAAATGCTCACACAACAACAATAGGGTTTATATTATAACCATCAATAGAACATCATTAGTACAAACATGTTGGGAACATATATGCCTCCACCACCATACACACCATATAGCACCGCATCATATCGGAATCCCACATACAATCCATCGACCATCCCATAATGTGCAACATATATTCCTCCACCAAACCCACAAGATGATGTATCATTGCAACTTAGGGCATTAACACAAGAAATGCAAGATATCCAGATGGGAAAAATGAAGAAACCCCATACATAACAAAACCTATGTCTGTATCCATTCAATCGAAACATCACAATGGTACCTTTCCCTCTTGGTTTTGAGGTTCCTAAATTTGATAAATACAAAGGGAGAGGAAATCCTATGGACCATATCAAAGAGTTTAATGTTATGTGTATGGAGGTAGGCTATAATGATACCTATTTGATGCACCTCTTTCCATGAAGCTTGATGGGTCAATCTATTGATTGGTTTTATTAGTTTCCTATAGGAATCAAAACCTTCCTAGAAATCACCAATAAATTCATGGAAAACTTCTCCTTTAATCTTGATGTGGATGTGAGCTTAGAAGAGATGTATACTCTCAAACAAAACAAAGGAGAATCCTTCATGAATTTATTACAATGATGGAGGAAGAGGGATAGTAAGAGAAAGTGGTCAATTCTTGAAGAATAAGTAGGGATTATCATAGGGAATTTCAATCCAGATCTATCATTCCACTTGAAAATGCACTGCATTACCACCTATGATGAACTTTTCCCTAGAGATATCAACATCGAGCCTGCTCTAATCTCACAGGGAAATACCCAAGCATACAAAGACAACCACCCATCAACTAGTTCAAGTGGCAAGCCTTGAGTTTGGGATAAGAACAAGAATGTGAAGAATGATGGTGTGGTAGATGCTAAGGTGGTCCTAAATGCTCCTAGTCAAAACACCAATCAAATTACTAACACTCAACCAACCATACAACAAGCTACATCCTCACAAAATAATCAGATCAATAACATCGAAACACAACAAAGACAAACTCCCAACAGGAACAACTATCCAAAATGCAAATATACACTATTATCGGAACCTATTGAAACTATCACGAAGAAATTGGTAGAGTAGAACTTGGTAACACTTCCCAATTTCCAAAACTACCAAGAACCATAGGATAAACCACCTTGGTACAAGGAAAATGATATTTGTGACTTTCACAAAATCAAAGGACACAAAAAATCTAACTGCATGAAATTGAAGAATGTTATCCAAGATCTTATTGAGAATGGAGAAATATCTATTGAAGTACTAGCCAATAACTAGGATATCAAGATATACAAGAACCCTATGCCAGATCACAAAAAAGGGAATGACAATGGAAAAGGGAAGACCTACAATAACATGCAACATTTCTATTCCAATGTAGTCGCTTCTTGTGACAATGTTGTCACTATTGTCACCATCAAAGGACATAGTGTGGAGTGTGGAGTCACCACGCGACATGGAAAATTCACCATCCAAGAGTTCCATCTCAACCTAGGGCACAACCTACTTTCCCAACATCAAACCCTAGCAAGTATAATCTCTTGGATCAACTTAAGAAGACCCCCACATAGATCTCAATCTTAGAACTATTGAGGCTATCCCCCGCACATAGGGAAATATTAGAGGAAGCTTTATTCACATCATCCATCCTTGAAGATATTGATACAAAGTAGTTTCAAGCTATGTTAGGGCATATCACTATCCCTCATCTTCTCACCTTCTTGGAACAAGACCTACCATCATAGTCATGTCATAATTGTGCTTTACACCTTGGGGTCACTGTTCATAAGAACAAGGTTAAAAGAGTCTTAGTAGATGGAGATGTTGGTTTGAACATTTTGACCCTTTAGTTGATCAAGAACTTGGGTTATTTAGAGGATACTATTGATAAAGCAAATAGTACAACCATTAGAGCATATGATGATTGAGAATGGGTATCACAAGGCATCATCATGCTACCCATCCAAGTGGGGCCTATCATTGTTGAGACCACATTCCAAGTGTTAGACCTTGATCTCCCCTATAACATTTTATTTGGTCAACCATGGATTCATACCCTAAAAGCTATAGCCTTGACCTATCATCAATGTGTAAAATTTCCTTTTGAGGATAGATAAGTTACCATCTATGGAGATCTTGAGCCCTTTTACTATTGCAAGAACCTTGAGGCCAAGTTTTACAAAATACCCCAAATCCCTAAAAATGATGGACCTAACCCCCTCATTTGTTAACCCATCATCCCTTCCATCTACCTCTGAAACAAAAAAACCCATTGTGTAGACTATTCTTGACATCAAAGTAGTGATCTAAGATGATAGTTGTGGAAATTATAAACTATAGAAAGAAACTTTTGTGTTGGGAGAGTTACCTCTTCTCCCAAATCTCATGGGAAAACCACACCTATCAACAAAGTGGCCTAAACAGTAAAGATGGAAGCTACTACCTTTACCAAGTGGGGGGATTTGAACAAAGAAGATGGCAATGAGGAAGATGTCTCTAAACTACTCTATCAAGATGATCGACCCATCCCCATTCTTCCCATGGAAGATGGTAATAAAGTCTTGTAGCTAATGAAGGGATGGGGTACAACAAGAATGAGAAACTAGGTCAAAATGACAATGGTTTGCTAGAACCCACTGTTCTTGAGAGATGTCTAAAGAATCTTGGCCTAGGATTTACTACTACCAAGGTTACCCTCATTGGCAAAGGTACTTTGGCTAAATGGGATGAGGATTCCTCTTGGTTACCAACTTCCTATGATACCACCCTAGATGACTTCCCCCTTGACGTTGTTGAAATATTTGAGAATAAATCTCTCTTCATGATATCCACAACATCTTTTACCCCAAATGAACAAATCACAAAAATAAGCCTAGTATACCCCTAAATCATTGATTGGGACCAACGAGGACCATTGATTCTAGATTTATTTGAAAAAAATGAAGCGATCTTAGAATTCATTGGACTCCGTGACAACTTACCATGGGCAGATCAGAAAGATGGTTTTAATATAGAGTTAGACACACAAGCATACTATGGGGAGATGATTGAATCCTTTAATCAAAAAATTGATGACATGGAAATAACATGCAAATCTTTGAGTGAAAACCACATTGGCACTTTTTGATCCTAAAATAGTAAAAGGAAAGGACACATCCAAGGGTGAAAACCCATCTAAGGTTCCCAAGGATGAGGGATTCAATCTACCCCTTAGTGCAATGCATCCAAAAATGTCATCAGTGTTAGTAGAGAAGGCTACTCTAGTTAATGTGGGAACAAAAGAAGCACCTAAGATAACTTTTATGCCAAATCCTTGTTGGATGAAGAACAAAAAAACCTAGCAGTGTTCTTGAAAGAGAAAAGAGCCAACTTTGCATGGTTATACAAAGATATGCCAGGGCTTGATGCAAAAGTGGTGGTGCATCATTTAGTAGTCTATCCTGAAGCCAAGCTAGTGAAGAAAAAATTGAGAATGATACACCCTCAAATAGTACTCTTGGTGAAAATTGAGTTATAAAAGCTTCTTGACATTGGATTTATTTGACTGATTGAATATCTTGAGTGGGTTTCCAACTTGGTACTAGTCTCCAAACCCACTGGGGGAATTAGAATATGCACGAATTTTAGAGATTTAAATAAAGAATATATGAAGGATGATTTCCCTCTTCCTAACATTGACATCATCATGGATTTAAAAGCTAGATATGAAATGCTATCACTCATGGATTATTTTTTAGGCTATGATCAAATCATGATCGCCAAGGAGGATCAACACAAAACTACATTCACTTGTCCATGGGGAACATATTGTTGGAACATGATGCTATTTGGGTTGAAGAATGCAAGAGTAACCTATCAAAGAGAAATGACCCTCATCTTTCATGATATAATATAAAAAATAGTTGAAGACTATGTCGATTATATTTTGGCCAAATCAAAGAAAAGGAGTGAGCACATAGAGGTACTGGGACCCATCTTCGATAGGCTCAAAGAGTATAAGGTACAGTTGAAGCTAAAAAAGTGTGTCTTTGGGGTTACATTAGGGAAGCTTCTTGGCTACATTGTGTCACAAAGAGGGATAGAGATAGATCCAAAAAAAGTGAAAGCCATCCTAGACATGGAACCACCATAATAATTGGAGTAGATGAGAGGGTTACAAGGAAGGTTGCAATCCATTAGAAGGTTCATAGCGCAATTATCAGAAAAAATTCACCCCTTCTTACATCTTCTCCATAAGGGAATAACTTATAAGTGGGATGAGAAGTGTGATAAAACCTTGTAGTAGATGAAGGACTACCTATTGAAACCTCTAGTGCTCATGCTGTCGATACCAAACAAACCATTAATCTTGTATATCTCATCAACATCAGTAGCACTAGGTGCTCTTTTATCCCAACATGATGAAAATGAAAAAGAAAGAGCCATCTATTACATCAACAAGACCTTGGTAGGCTATGAAATGAATTACTCATCCATTGGGAAAGCATGCTTAGCAGTGGTTTTTGCTTCACAAAAGTTCAGACATTACATGCTATCACATCAAATCAATCTTATTGCAAAGATTGACCCATTGAAATACCTATTATCCAAATCAACTCTCATTAGGTGAATGGCCAAATGGGTGATGAAATTAACTAAATTTGACATAGAGTACATGGAGCATAAGGAAATCAAAGGACAAGTGATCATAAAAAACTAGAAGAAGCAACTATCTATGTAGAGAACCCTTTGATATATGAATTCCTTGATGAATTAGTGTTCCTTATCAATACAATAGATCAATGGAAAATTTACTTTGATGGATCATTCAAACAACATGGATAAGGGGTGGGTATTCTCTTCATCACCCCTCAATTTGATTGCATTATAAAGTCATACCAACTCTCATTTACATGTACTAACAATATCCCTGAGTATGAAGCCTTGAAAATAGGTCTAAGGATAATAGTGTAGTGGAAGATACAAGAGTTGAAAGTCTATGGGGACTCACAACTAGTTGTCAATCAAGTCAATGATGAATACCAAAATAAGGATGATAAAATCGCTCCTTATAAGAAGATGGTAGAAAGTATCAAAGAGTTTTTCATTAATATAAATTTTGAGCAGATTCCTCACATGAAAAATCAAGCAATAGATGCCATGTTGACAATTGGATCATTGTTAGATATGCTGCACAATGTCCTTCAATGTGAATTATTGGTAGAAAAAATTCTCATACTGGGTTTTGAGATCCCTAAATCTGAATTTTCACGTGTAATCATTGGTCCTAGTTGCCCATGGTATCATGATATATTCACCTACCTTAGCAGAGGAACCCTCCCGACTGATATCACCTCTAACCTTAAAAATACCTTTGTTAATAAGGCATCCCGATTCATGATCCTAGGTGATACCCTTTACCACTAAAGCATTGAATGGAAATTACTATGATATCTCAACCAAGAGGAAGCCTTGTCCGCCTTAACAAAAGTACATTATGGAATATGTGGTTCCCATTCTAGTGTATGACGTTAGCTAAGAAACTATTGAGGATAGGGTATTATTGGCCAACCATGGAAAGAGAAGCCCATTAGTACATGTAGAAGTGTGTCTAGTTTCAACAACATGGAGATCTTATTCATGCTCTAGCTCAAGCGTTACAACCAATGGTCATACCTTGGCCTTTCTCGCATTGAGGGCTTGATCTCATAGGGAAAATTACCCCCACCTCGTTTAATGGCCACAAGTTCATCATAATGGCCATTGAATACTTTACCAAATGGGTGGAAGCTATTCCTATGACCTCCATTATGAGGAAGCAAATTGCCAAATTTATCTTGAATTACCTTATCTATCGTTATGGTGTTCATCAACCCCTTATTTGTAATAATGGAACACCCTTCAAGAATCAGGATGTGAAAGAGCTATGCCAAAAATTTAACATCCAATGTTAGTTCTCTACCCCATATTACCCCTAGGGAAATGGTCAAGCTAAGGCTACAAACAAGACCATTCTAAAAAATCCTAAAGAAAACGGTTAATGAAGCTAGCCGTGACTGACATTTATAATTAAATCCTACCCTATGGCCTTATCAAACCAATATCTACACACCTATAGGTGTAACCTTATTCTCCTTGGTCTGTTGATCAAAATCCATCCTACCTATTGAGGTTGAGCTCCCCTTGTTGTGAGTTTCATTACAAAGTTTGATCACTGATGAAGAGTATAGAGTATCTCAACTAAATGAGTTAGAATTCTAGGATGAGCATCATCTTGATGCTCTTAACCTTTTGCAAGCATACCAAAATTGAATAAAATAGAGCTATAACAAGAAGATCAAGATTCAGTCTTTCCAAGTAGGGAATCTTTTTCTCACATAGAATTAGATAAATCTTCTAGATTAGGACAATAAAGGAAAGTTTGAACCTAACTAATTAGGTCCATTTGCTGTCACAACAAGCTATGGATTGGGAGAATATTGATTATCAATGCTTGAAGGTGAACCCTTATAGGAACCAACCAATATTTTTCATCTTAAAAAGTTTTATGCCTAGGCTTGAAGGGTGTAAATCTCAAAAAAAAAAAATGATAAAAAATCCAAAAAAATGAGAAAAAGGATTGAAAATAGTAAAGAAAAAATTGTCCTCTAGTGAAAACCACTTCAGTGGCACTCTAGGCAAGTACCTTGGTGAAAACCTAGCAAATAGGTGCCTTGCATAAATAAAGCACCTCCATCCATCTTTGGCTCTTTATCCTATCATTCTTTGCCTTACATTCATACATCACATCATTCATCCTATTTATTCCATTACCAATCCACATCTATATCATAGCTTGATATTGTAAAGTATCGTATCCCCTTTAGTACTACTTGGAACATTCCTAAGGTTAGTTTGTTCTACCTTTATTGAGATAGTCTATCACATCACATTGGGGGAAATTTATTATGGATCAGATTGGGTTTTTGCATATCTTAAGGTTATTTGAAATCTCATCGAAAATCCCAAAAACATTCGTAAAAATTCATCAAAATCTAAAAACACTTGTAAAATAAAAATATCCAAAACATCAAAATCTTGTACAACTAAAATTTAAAAAAATTCAAAAATATTGTAAAGTCAAAAATCCCAAAAACATCCAAATCACATCAAAATCCCTAAAAGGGTCAAAACATTGAAAATCCAAAAAAATAGAACTGTGTCAAACTACGTTGTCTCTAAGCTTGAACATAGGAAAGGCCATCACTGATGTGCCCCCGAGACACTTTATATTTGGAGTCCATCATAATAAACTAACTATCCATTAATTGTTCATTTCTCATCAACAATAAGTCAAGTCAGTTGAACTACATGGTCTCTGCGTGTATAACATATGCAAGGCTCATCTTTGATAAGCCCTCGAGGCCGCTAAGATAGTCTATCAGGTTAGGTTCTTGGTTAAAACCTAGAAAACCTCAAAAAAAATGAAAACTTAGAAAACAAAAAAACATTTGAAACTTAGAAAAACAAAAAAAACATTTGAAAATTGAAAACTCAAAAACATTGGAAAACCTTGAAAACCCTAAACAACCTCAAATAATTGAAAACCAAAACATTCATATAAATTTTCAAAAAGATAAAAAAAATGTCAAAACATTTTAAAAACACCAAAAATATTGAAATATTCTAGAAAACCCAAAACCATCCATCGCATTTCACTTTCACCCACAATAAACCTTCATCCATAATAAATCAAGAATCATCGTCAAACTTTGGTAAAACAGCTAGAAAACAAGTGTCACAAGTCAAAAAGTGAGAACTTTATTGTCAAAATCTAAAGTCTAGATCATAGGTAAACGAGTCAATAAAGTTTGTATCAACAACCTATCACACACCTAGTCCTAATCAAAAAATTTGATAAAATTTCCTAGGATGAATCCTTTCGAAAATGGGCATCAACATCATAAATTACCTTAGCTTGTCTTTGATCTTTTCTTATGATTTATCTAAATGACCCATTTTGAGGACCTCTTGATAAATTCTAAATGATTTAGAGAGAAAGGAATGGGGCATCAATCATTATCTTTTGTTTGTTGTGCTTGTGGGTATTCTTGTAAAATAATCTTGGTGCATACTTGCTTAGTTGTGTGTAGGGAGGTTGTTTGGAGTAGATTGTTGACTATTGCATATGCTTTGGTCCAATATATTCTAAGCTTCTAAACTACATTTCGATGAGGTTTCTGTATGTCAAGATGTAAACAAGAACTATCTTATCTATTTGTAGATTCATATTCCATTACACTAGATATAATGTCATATTGGTTATCAATACCATGATGTTGAGAAGTTGTTGAGATGATTTAGCATTGTTGTCATTGATGTCAAAACTTGGGATCCAAAAGTTTGTGCTCTGGATGATATACAAAAATGATCTATCATATTGAGTGCTATGATGTTATGTAGTGTGGATGTTATCCTTGATCTAGATGTGGTAGTACTTCTTTTTGGGACATCCGTGGAAGTTAGTTAGTACAAAATAATGAAGACATTGGGTTTTGGAATGGTATAAGTAAAAGTTTATTTTGTTCAATGAGATAAGAAGTATGGTGTGTGACAGCAGAAAAAAGGGTGCAAAGGATTATGTGATAAGAAAGCTAAAGGAAAGTGTAGGGAAGAAGTAATCTACTTTGTAGAGGTTGTGCAAGGAAGGTGTACAAAAGATTCTTTAATGGATCTGCTGCAGACAAATATTGTGCTCTTAACCGAAACTGAATTCATGCATATGTAGATGCAACTTTATCAACTCATTTTTTTCAGTGAGGCTATTTTGTAATCAAATGTTTTAATTGGGTAGTGAGCACACCAGTAGTGAGCCTTTTTTTATCTTTGGCTATAATAGCTGGGCAGTGAGCCCACTGACAGTGAGCCTTACTTGTAGTGAGCCCTTGTAAAAATCACCTTAATTGGTGTTTTATAATTGAGAATTAGCATTCTCTATAGTTTTTCCCTTCTTGGGTTTCCACGTAAATTCTGGTGTTCATTGTGTATGGTGTTTTTATGTGATTTCATGTTCATATATGTTTGATTATTATTTGATTGATATAAGCTTGCTCCAAATTAATTAAAGTTAATGAAATTGTTTTATAATAACCGATTCATCCCCCTCTCAGTTATCTGGACTGTTCAACAATTGGTATCAAAGCTTGGTCCCTTGCAGATAGAGCTTAACTACTTGAGGGAGATCTTGGAAGCTTGAAGAAGATGGTAGGAGATTATTACTTTGAGGAAGAACTGAAGATAATGTTAGATGATATGGAAAGCAAAAAATCTGAAAATGAAGAATTGAAAGAAAACCTTGAGGAAAATGCTTGTATCTCAAAGCTAAGGGAGAAAATCTAGAAATTTAAAGCAAGACATAGAGAGTTTAGCTAGGAATTAAAGCAGTCAAAAGAAATTGTTGTGGATCTAAAGCTATAGATGAATGCAAGAAGACTAAAGAAGATCTCAAGGATACCATCAAATAGAAATCAAAAGAAAATGAGAAGTTAGATCAAGAGTTAAGAAGGCTGAAATCAGAAGCAAGAGTATGTGAAAGTAGCATAATTATAGATCAACTCTTGTCCCTATAGAAATTTCACAAGGATAAGGGAGGACTTGGCTTCTTTGGTGAAAGCTCAAGTCAAAACACTAAAGGTGAAGACAAAGCAGTTGAAGCTGAAGAGAGATTAGTTGTAACAAGCAAGGTTTGAAACTCTAGAACACCTACAAAAAGACCTTTGATCAAGCAACCAAATGCTCAAAGGTACTTATTGTTACCAATTTTTCACCTATAGCTCAAATTGGTAGAGCTGAAATGGTTTTTGTTCATTTTAAGGTGAAAAGTTTTCAATTCATTTTTCTTTGCTTATTATTGCATAGATTGAAGTTTAAAGGAAAAGAGTTTGGTTGTTTTAGTGGAATGTGTTTCATAAGAGAAAGCATTCAATTTTCCATTTAGTGTTTTACAGCATAAAAGAGACTACATGAGATATAAAAATATTACTTTCATTCAATTCTATAATGATTTATTCAATTCACAATGTTGCATACATTTGGAAAAAGAGATATATATAGAATTGTATAAGATTACAAAGAATGTTGTTTTTCATATTCATTGGAAAGAAAGAGAGATCAATTGTTCCACACAAGTCGTGGGAATAGTTGAACCAACACATCATAAATAATGCACTATACAACTAAAGATTAAGAAAGGGAAAGAAGCAAATAATTAAAAACATATCCATCATTTCTTGTTGGTGTTCGGTGTTGGTCTTCATTGTAGCTGCTCCATCCTTGCTCCTAATTCTGAGTGAACCTGCATCATGATGAGAAAAGTTGTTAGAGCTTTAGATATGAATTTCACTATGTGCTCTATCAATAGAAAAATGGTATTTTTCCTATGATGTATTAAATCAGATAAATAAACATCAAAAGTATGCAAGAGAGCTTGAAAAATAAAATATCACAGGAGCATTGAACTTCACTATTTTTTATCTAACATGTTTGTTCACTGTGTAGGTATAGGAGAAATCATGTTGCTGATCCATTTCTGAAGACATAATAACATGTGGTGCAAAAATAGGCTCCCACAAGGGTTGATCCTAGCATGTTGCCCCTTAGCTTCAAAAGGGGAATGAAATAATAAAAGTGCATCCAAAATGCTTAGATAAAAGCATTTTAAGCTTAAATAGTTTGCAAAGTAGAATAAAAGTACATCTTGTACATCATGGTCCTACATCATCTATAAATGTTGTCATTCATTGCTATTTATTCTATTAGAAATATGATGTAGACATTCATTAAGTATCAAAGGAAATAACACAAGAGGTAATTTGAAGCTTCTTCATTATGCAACACTCAGTGAGCAAGAAATATGAGCCATGTCATTTCAGTCTAAAGTTGCATAGAAGACAAATAAAACAATAATAGTTGAAGTGCTTTTTAATTCATATCATATAAGCACAATAATATCCATATCACAATAAAATACACTATCTCTCATTGAAGGAGTCTTGTTTGCATAGAAGGTTTTCATGCTATCATTGTTTTTGCTTCATCAAGTGATGATTGTCATTATGTTTCATATCTTACTGCTGCTGTGTAATAATTTTATTGTTGTTAATTCATTCAAGGTGCACATTTTTAAAGTATAGCCATCAAGGCATATTTGCAAGGCACTAATTACAACAATTTCATCATATTGGGCTATAGGAAAATGACTGAAAGTGACTTCATTTTATGGAGTGCACATAAAGTAAATAAAAATGGTGATGCTTGTGATATCTCAAGAGTAAGGGAAAGTTAGTCTCTACAAGGTGCCAACAATGTTTCTACATGGAAGCTTTAGCCACAAGAATGTTGCTAAACCTATAACTTGTGAAGCATAAAGAAAAGGTAATACCTAAAGAAAATGAAGGAGATTGACAAGGCACTCAATGCTTGATAGGAAAGAAAGCAATCTCTATTTGTTTCTTTAGGTTATATATATAAGTGCAGATTGCAAAAGAAATGGGGCACTATTAAAACTACATTGGAGAGATTTGCTATGAAGTTGACCAAGAGAGATCAAGGAAAATCATAGAGGATACAATGTCAAGTGATGGTATGTGATAGAAGGTAGGAATGATCTTTGAAGGTAAGGTATGCATGTAATTTTCCATACTTGATTAGGTGAGAAGAATCACATTTCAGTCTTGCCCAGATTTCTCATGATACCTATGAAGTAGAGTTTTGTGTTGTATGGATAAGACACAAGCTTGTAGGTATGAAGGAGATCGAGCTTCAGAAGAAGCTCTCATATGTGAAACAATAAAACCCTCAACCAAATATAGAAAATAGCCAAAGAAGCTCTCATATGTGCAAAGGAGAAGTGTAAACCCAAAACAAGCATGAGAACAAGGAATATATGCAAAGAAAATATGTATTTTGGAAAGAGTTAATGTAACTGCAAAGGATCCAAGTGAGAGAAGTATGTAGAAAACTTGGCTTGAAAGTATTACACAACAATCAACAAGCCCACAACCATAAAATACAAACTTTATATTTCAAAAACATGAAACCCGTAATGGAAAGAACTTTCCCTCTTTTCTTTCTAAAACAAATAACAAGGCCCTCATCTACAGTTGAGTTCATGGGTTTTCAAAACCCTACTTTGCATTTGTGCTATGAAGAAAAGATATAGAGACTTCCTCAAAACTGGAAACAGTGAGTGACAACTATGACTTATAAATTGCAGAGGCCAAGCTCATGAGATGAACAAAGAAATAGCAAGATTTCTAAAAACAACACAAAGATCTTTCTCTTGCGTGAAAAAGAAATGTAGAAAATGGACTTACCCATAGGTTCAATGTCTTATCTAAAAATATTTCAATAGTGGGAGCACCGTACGAATGCCAAAGGATCCTTCAAGAGATAAAGAGAAACCCTTCAGTGGTGGCATCAAGAGAAGAAAGATATCAATAGAGGAATAAATATAAGAGTGCATCAGAAAAATAGAATTGACTGTGACTGAGCAGCTTAGAAATGATTCAAAATGAAGATAATAAGGAGACTTCTGCATATTCTGAAAAGGAGGTATTCACTTGGAAATTTGACTTGAAATAAATAGGCAATGCTCAAGTATCAAGCTCAAAACCCTAGCTCATGGCGACATGTGCAAAGCAAGAAAACTCGAAATGACCAAGTGTGAAAATGAATGGCTAAAAAGTTAGGGCACAAGTTTTGTTGTAGGGTTTCAAGTTTTTCCCTAATTCAGGTTGAGGCATTTTTATCACAACAAATTTAAAAATAGATGCCTTCACTAATACCTTGAAATTTTTTGCATTTGCATATGTTTATAAAGTCAAGTGTTCTAGGCTTTAAGGTTTTTATGATTTTTAAGGAAAATAACTATAGCCATGTGCCTTAGGGAATTGTTTGATTTTCAGGGAAATCAAATATCAAGCTTTATTTTTATTGCAAAAAATTAGGATGATTTTTAGCAAAACTGAGTCCCTTCCTCTATGAAAAATCAAAACTACAATAATGTAAAACAATATTAAGATAATGTAAAACAATATTAAGATAATGTTTATATAAATTATCTTAATACTTGTTATTTTGAAATGCAGTTAGAATAGGTATAGTTGATTCCCCTTGGAAGCTTTCCAGTTGAAGTCTTTTTGAGCAAAATCGGGAAAAATAGGAAAACTGAAGTTTCCATTTCAACTTTTAGTTAGAACTAGATGCTTTTTGACTCCTTTTGGGTCGACATGCTTTGGAGAGAATCTTGCCATATTTTTCAGTCAGTTTGGATCAGTTTTGGGCACTATTTTTGAGATTTTTCTCTTAAGCTCAAAAATGGATTAAAGTTGCTATTTTGGAGGAGCAGTTGATTCAGTTTTTTCTATTCTCACTATTGGAGACATTTGGAAGATATAAGTTGCAATAAAATTTAGGTGGTTGAGAATATTGTTTCTTCCTATCTAGCTCATTTTAGAAGTTTTGTAAATAATTTTGCACTCATATTTTGATGTTGATACTGCTTTAGTTTAAATAAACAATAGATATTTCCTTCTCACATTTTGTCTCAAGTTTGCAGTATCAATCTGATGTCATTGCGATTAGAAATACTAAATCCTTTTATGTCTTGTTATTGTGAGTTTGTGTACAAAATTTTATATAGTTTAGGTTGTATTTTGTGTTTAGTTTTGTGAAACTTCATATAAATCACTATTGGATTGTATGTGTTAAGTGAGTTTGTGAGGGTAAAAATTTTGATAATTTATTTGTGAGTAAAATTATCAAAGTCAAGTTGAAATTCTGGTGAATCATCCTTAGGTTTTAGGATTTCATTTTTAGTTTTCCTCCTAACCATTTCCTCAGAAAGTCTTTTAGACTAGGTGATTTGCTAGGGGAACCAACCTGCTCTAGAGATTCACTCTCACCATAGATTATCCACAATATGAGAGTGTTTCCATGTTTCAATATGATAGTAAAGTTTATCTTTGCTAAGGGTGCAATCCTGATTGACAACACTTATCATTCAATGGCTATTATTTTTTATGCAAAAATTTTGGACATAAGGCTATAGAGTGTAGAAGAAAGAAGGAACCGAGAATTAAATGCTTTAAATATCACAAGTTTTGTCACAAAGCAAGTCATTGTAGAAGTGAATTATCTAATCTATCTAGAAGGAATGGAATGAATAATATCTTTCATGGTTATTCTATCTATGCCATGGTTATGGTCACAAAGCTAATTAGTGCAGATCTAGTGTTCACTCAATTAAGTCAGGACAAAAATGTTACAAGTGTAGTCAACCTAGAAATTATGCTAACAAATGTAGATATGTTGCTCTAGAAAAGTCTAAAAATAAAAAGAAGGTTTCAAAATAAAATGAATCTAATAAGAATACTACTGCCCTCCTACAATGATTTTAATAACTAAGCCTTTACAACCATGACTCAAAGATTGGAAATTTAACTTGAATAGCTATCTCAATCATCATGAAGGTGCATTTAACTTTTCAACCCAGGGATGTGAACTTGAAATGGGTCAGCACAATATGTGCACTAGGAACTCAAAGTAGCCATTGAATTCTACAACTAAGAAACACAATATTGAAAGTAAATTGCTTGAAAGGGAAAGAGACAAATGGTGAATATCAATCAATGACTATGCTAAGCTGAAATGCATAATAGGAATAAAAATTTGAGTAATGAACAAGACACTAATCAATTTACTTTGGCTGCAAGAATAGTCACAAAATGGAATTCTAATGGCTGTAGGAACAGTCAATGCCAAATTTCTAGGTACTAAACAACAAGTAATACTAAACTAATGCTAAAATAATAAGACAAATTACTCACCAAGTGGGCCCCCTTGGGTAAGTATCTTCTGAACTAATAAGAACTCAAGTGCTTGAACTCATACTTTATTTTATTCACTGTAAATCATGCATACAAGAGAGTAATGTATTTGTATCATTGAAATTGGAGAATGCGAGTACAATATCAAATTGTGCATCTCTTGAAGGAGCATAAAATCATTATTTATACTACAGCTAAATAAGGTAGTCAACTCCATCACTGAGAGGATGCCATTTAGGGAAAATAGGGGAAAATTGAGCGATGGTGGTTACGCATGCATGGAATCTAGTAAGACATGCAAGTCTAGATGTAGATCTAGCACAATAGTAATGCCCATGCATGCTCAGTCATTAAGGTCCACTACAAGGCGGTTACGTTTAGTTTCATGAAGAATCTTTTGCCATCGGTTGCCTTTGACTTGGAGCGATTCCTCAGCTGGACGTTATGGTGCATGCCCAGCTGGCAGTGTCTTCCTCAACTTGGTGTATTAAATTTGCATGGAAAGGTTAGTACGCATAATAATTGCACATCTATAACCACTCTAAGAATAATTCATTAATCACATGCAAAATCAATATAGTTAACCCACATAATATGCCAAATGTCATTAAAGCTTGCAGAGATAGGATAATGTCAAAATGTCAATGGTTTGAGGGAAACATTATGCAAATACCAACATTTAATCATCAAAGTTCATGGCATCATCCAACAAATAGACTATAGATTCTGCCCAAAACTATACCAAAAGCTAGGCTCATCACTTCCCCCAACCTAACATTTTGCTAGTCCTCCAGCAAGAGAAGAGTTGTTCTTCTGCTTGGTCAAGGCTCTAAAATTTGCAACAAAGAGCTATCCAACATCAATGGTTGCAGTGCATGAATCAGGGTCCCAATAGAATCCTCCTGATTTGTCAAACCTGTTCCATTTTAGCCTCTTTGCAACAACGTCAAACTGGTAAAATTTGAATTTTGGCATGGGCCACATGAGCATGGGTGGCTAGAAAGTCAGGGGAAGCCAAAGTCACCCCTGTGTTCTCCCAATCTCAATATACCTATCAATTATTTTTAGTGCCACAACATAATTGCAGATGGAATGAGGCTCAACCCATTTCAGCTCATCAGTCAAACTATTCCATCTTTGTGACAAACATCTCCTCATGGTTTCCTCCTTTTCTACTGTCTTCACCTCATACTCATTGTAAAATACCTCAATCCAAGGCATAATCCTATTTCTATAACTTGGTCAGAGCATAATTCTATGCCATTCTTTGCAAATATCCCTTGGGTTGCTTGATTAAGCTCTAACAAGCAAAGGGATACCAAACTCCAATTTCTTATAAGCACCATGTTGCTATCCCCAACTAATCTCATTTTGCACCCAAGACATGAATGCTCTCAATTGAACATCCCCAACATACAACAACAGATTCTAATCATGGCCTTTTGTGATAGTGTAATTATGCAAATAAAATTCACATAGCAAATTCTTCATTTTAGGGGAGGCAATCTTATAAGCATTGAAAAATTCCATAGGGGTATCAATAGAAGGATTCAAACCTGAGACAATCCTTGACATCTTAAAAGAGAGATATTTCTCTTTCAGGAGTAGAGCATAAACCCTTGGAGGGGTCCTACATTTGAAAATATTTGGTACCAAAGTTGCCATATCATCCACCCTCTGCTTCAGGGTGGCAATTTCTGCATCTTTATCCTCAATCTCCTCATCCTTCTTTTTTATTTCCTCCTTCATTTTTTTTTCCTTTTTCCATTCTTCCTCCCTTCTTTGTATTTCCTTCCATAAATTCAAAATTGCTGCATGTACTATAAAACCAGGAGGATTATGAATGCCTACTAGTCTTTTTGTTGATGGCGGCTCCTCATAAGGCACTATCTGCATGGATTTAGGTTTTCCATTTATCTCTAGCTGTAAGGGTGTTGTTTCTTCTGCCTTTCACTACAGGGACTCTTGTTCTTGCTATGGATATAGGAACTCCTGCTCTAGTTCTAGCTATTGCTACAAAACTTCTTGCTCAGGTTGCAGGAAGTCCTAATTTTCCTCCAATTCTTCAGCAATGCTAGCAAGATTGGCCGATGTTATATTTGTTGTTCTCCTAAATATGTATTCTTCTTCTTCAACATTTTCTTGCTCCATTGGATTTTCAAGTCCTTATGTGAGGTCTCACTAGGTTTAGGGCATTCCTGTGGAGGTGTACCAATCATAGGCCCAACTGGTCTTGATTTCTTGGGAGGTCTCTCACATTTTCCTTTGGCTATAGGATGAATGTTATCAACCTTTCTCTTCTTAGAACTTGTAGCTTTTCTTTCTATAGGCCATGTCTTAACCTTCCCTTTTCTCATTTCTACCTCTCTTTGTTGTGCCCTAGTTTTCATCAGGGTTTTGAGTGAGATGTCATCATTAGAATGCGAGGAAGAGATTTATTTTTCTGAGTGATCTGTTCGAGAAGAACTAATTTATATGGTTTCTTCTATTGTAGGAGGATTCATGCTAGAGCTAGCACTAGAGGTTGAAGCACTAGGAATGGCTTCAGTCATGCTTACTCTCCTGCTAGATCTACGTGATTGAGGCAAAGCCCTAGGTTGCAAGTGCTTAGGTCTAATTTGATGAACATTTATAAACTCTTCCCAAGTCATCCCAAATACATCATATAGAGACTTTTTAACTAAAAATTTAATCAAGAAATGGTGGGAAAAAAATTATCCCTACCTTTTTGGGTCTCAGTCACCATAATTGAGAGAATATTATACAACACATTGGGCACATTCATCCTCCTTCCATGCCTCATGTGATTCAAAAGCTTGAAGTGGACAAAATGAAAGTTTGACTGGTGACCCTCACAAGTGATGTATTTGATAACATACATAGCTATTTGCTTCCATGGATTGGGCATAGACATTCTCTTTGCACCCTATTTGTCTATGCTCAATGGGGAGTCGTTTAGCTCTGTAAACTCGACCCTAGCTGATCTGGTGTCTCCGAAAGCAAGGTGATTTTCACCATCAGCTGTTAACCCTATGACCTCTACAATTATTTTCTCTATTGCCACAAATTCCAACCCTTTTATTGTGGCTTTTCCTTCTAAAATGTTTGGGAAAATTCAAGGGAAATGCTTTCATCAAAGCCATCCAACTTTAAGAAGTAATCTAACCATCCATAGTTTCTAAATTCTTCCAAGCACTATGCATCCTGTAGTAAAATATCATGCACCTTGGGTTCATTTAAAATTAACCCACCTCCCATTTTCTGCAATCAAACAAATGCTCTGCAACTTCTTTCCTAATTCCCATTTGAAAATCAAATGCACTTTCCTGTAGTATCTATTAAATTCTAGTACCAACCTGCTAAATTTCTAGTGCCAATGTCGACTGAATTTCCTTTCTTTTGTTTTTCCTTCTTTCTTGCAACTCAAGATTATGATAGGGCAATAATGGAAAGAAAAGGAGTGATAAAATGAAATTATGATAGGAAGAAATGGTGGCCGCAATTATTATCACTTCACACATGCAAGTCGTCCTCTCACTCGGATTTCAAATCAGCTCATTTTAAAATTTCTGATGTAGCCTAATATGATTTGACACATGGGTAATAAATTCACAATATATTTGCATATTTTTCTTTCCCCTCCCCCCAACCTAAATTTGGACATGTTTTCACACATGTGAGATGGGAGTGGTGATTGACAGGTAATAATGGGATTTATGTGAATATCTATACTAACGTATAGTGATTAAATGAACACACTTAAAATATGATTAAAGATAGCAATTAATGTGCACATACCTGAATGTGTGGAAGATTTATTGCAAAGATTGTGAATAAAGTAACACTCACCTTTTTTGGAGAATAAATTGAGCAATAAATGAAGTGAAATGAGGTGAGGTGGAATGAAGTGATGGAAGAGAGAGAAAGGTGGTAATGGATGGGTGGATGGGTGGATGGATGAAGAAATGGACTTCCACATAAGTGAAAGTCTCTATTATGAAAAGTATGTACCTTAATTAGCCAGGAGGAGGGACACTAGGTCCACTTCCTTCGGCTGTAGGAAGCTCTAGTGCTGAATGCTGGATGAATTGCTGTAGGAACTCTTCCTTGGAAGTTGGATTATGGTATAATTTGAGGCAATGACCATTGACAAGTAATTTGAATCTGACAGGGTCAATGGTAGTAAGCTAAACAACTCCATTAGGAACTACCTCAGGAACTTTGTATGGTCCTAGCCACCTTGTCTACAATTTTCCTGCATTGTCCTAGTATCTTGAGTCATAGAGAAAATCCCAACCTCCTAGTTTAAATTTCTTGTCCCTGATAAATTTGTCATGCCACTTGATCCTCTGATTTTGCACTACTTCTATATGCTGTAGGGCTGCTCTTCTTATCTCATCCAAAGCATTTAGCTGCATGATTCTTTCTCTCTATGCCTTAGAAATATTCATCCCCAAATCTATTACAGTTCATAGAGTCTTATGTTCAAATTCAACTGGCATCATAGCTATCTTTCCATACAAATCAAATGGTGTGAAGCCTATAGTTGTTTTCCAGGTTGTCCTATAGGCCCAAACAAATTCTTGTAATCTATTTTCCCAATCCTTTCTATGGACAACTATTCTTTTAGTTAGAATGGTTTCAATTTCTCTGTTGGTCACCTCAACTTGGCCATTAGCCTTGGGGTGATAAGGAGTAGACTTCCTGTGCCTTATATTGTACTCATTCACTAGTGTTGCAACAAGAGTTGATGTGAATTGTGACCCTTGATCATTCACTATTTCTCATGGGACTCCATATCTTGTGAAGATCTCTTCATAAATAAATTCCGCAACCTTGTTATCTCTTGCATGCTTCATAGCCTTAACTTCTACCCATTTTGTCACATAATCAGTGCATACCAATATATAAGACTTACCATTTGATAGAGGGTCAATTGGTCCCAAAAAATCCAATCCCCACTTGTCAAAGGGTGTGATTACTGCCTGAGGGAAAAGTAGAATTTCATCATATCTAGTTGGTCTTCCCATCCTTTGACATCTATCACATTTTCTGGTATACCTTCCTGCATTCTTGTGGAGTGTTGGCCAATAATATCCTATGTTCAAAATCTTCATTATTGTCCTTTTGGCTACAAAGTGTCCTCCACATGGTTCATTGTGACATGCATGCAAGATGTCATATGTTTCATCTTCTCTCACACATCTCCTCATGACATGGTCAAGTCTAGTATAAAATAAACATCGAATAATCCAAGAGAAAGGAAAAGATTTTTCAATAAATTCCCTTTTCTATTTTGGGGAGAAGTGAGAAGGAACTCTACCTGTGACCAAGTAATTGGCTATGTTAACATACCGAGTGTTTGTACACTAAGGGGGAATAGATTCTCATCAAGGAAAGAGTCATCTATGGGCCGATTGTCTTCTAATGTAGTTAGTCTTGAAATAAAATCTGCAACAACATTGGCCTTCCCTGGCTTATCCACAATGGTTATATCAAACTCCTGCATCAACAATAACCATATTTCCAATCTTCCTATGATCAAAGGTTTCTTCATGAGATATCTAATGGATGCATGATTAGTGTGCACAAAGATTTGGTAGCTTGTTATGTAATGTCTAAATTTTTTAGTGCATAGATTACTACCAGCATCTCTTTCTCTGTCACTATATAATTGAATTCAACTCCTTGTAAATTTTTGTTGACAAAGTAAATAGAATTTTCAACAACTCCCTCTTTCTATTCTAAGACTGCTCCTATGGCATAATCTGATGCATCAATGTGGATGTGGGAAGGAAGATCCCAATTAGGTCCCTTGAGTATAAGAGCATGAGTCAAAGCTTCCTTCAAGTCAAAAAATTCCTTGTCATAAGCTTCAATCCACTGAAATTCAACATCCTTAGTGAGAAGGGTATACAGTGGTGCTGCTACCTTGCTGAAATTTTTGATGAAATTCCTACAATATCCTGCATGACCCAAGAAACTTGTAACATCCTTCTATTTTGCAGGTGTAGGCAGATTTGTGATTACCTCAATTTTTGCAGGATCTACTTGAATTCTCTTGTGGGAGATGTAGTGGCCAATAACTACACCCTCTTGCATAATCATGAAACACTTTTCAATATTTAAGGAAAAGTTTGATCTTCATATATTTGTAGGAATCTCTTGATATTTTGCAATGCTTGATCAAAATCAACACCATAAGTGGTGAAGTCATCCATATAGATTTCCATACAATCATGAGAAATGTCTGAGAATATGCTAATGATTGCCCTCTAGAAAGTTGCAGGTGCATTGCACAAGCCAAATAGGAGTACCAAATAGGAATAGGTCCCCCATGGATAGGTAAATGTGGTCTTCTCTTGGTCTTCTGGTGCAATTTGGATCTGGTTGTAGCCGTTGAATCCATCTAGAAAAGAGAAGTATTGCTTTCCTATAAGTGTGTCCAAAACTTGATCAATGAAGGGTAAAGGAAAGTGATCCTTCTTGGTGGCAGCATTAAGTTCCCTATAATCAATACAAACTTTCCATTTCCCTCCTTTCTTGGGAACAATCACTAATGGAGACACCCACTGACTATCTGAAATGGGGTAGATAAATCCTACATCTAGTAATTTATGCAATTCTCCTTTCACAATCTCTCTTAATGTAGGGTTAATTCTTCTTTGTGGCTGTCTTACTGGAGTGCAATCATCTATGATATAAATTTTGTGTAGAAAGTTTAGGATTCAGTCCCTTGATATCATGATAATCTCATGCAAATGAATGTTGATGGGCCTTTAATAAGTTCGCTAATAACAATTGTTGCTCTTCATTCAACTTACTATTAACATTTAGATATATTCCCTCTGACACTTGGACTTGTGTAGTTAACTCTATAATGGCTACTTTATTAATACATGGTACCTTTAGTTCATATGACAACAATGTATGGAACATACCTATTGTTGCAAGAAGTCTATCTATAGGAACAATGATTGTAATAAGAGTGGCTGTAGGAAGATCGTCTACAGGAAGAATGTCTGCAAGAATAGTGGCTACAAGAAGAGAAGACAAAAGTGTCCTGACTGAAGTAGAAGATGATGCTTCCTCGACTAATAATGGTTTTGAATGATGTTAGCCAACACTTCATCCTCATCTTGGAGCTGCATGAAAGAGCTTCTGCCTAGCATCATAAGTTGTGCCGCAAAATTAACTTCCTCAGGCTCTTCACCAACTTGTGGCCATACAAGATTATCTTCATCATGAGATGGCTGAGCAGGTGGATAAAGAATAAATTTTTTAGTGCTCCTCCCATTTGAAATGGTCATGTCACCTGACTAACATCTAATGTATGCATCTATAGTTACTAACCAAGGCCTTCCAAGAATGATGGGATACCCACCTAGTGTAGCCTTAGGAGAAAGAATCATAAAATCTGCTAGGTATTCCCAGGAGTCTAGAACTACCACAAGATCCTTCACTACACCATCAAGCTTAACAGTAGAGCTATCAACAAGCTGCAAGATAGTAGAAGTAGATCTAATACTTGCAATGTTTAGTTGCTGCAGGATGTCTTTGGTCATTACATTGATTGATGCCCCTAAATCAATCAGATCATTCATCACTTGGATCCTGTTTATGACAACTGCTACCACAAGAATACTTGGGTCATTATATTTGGGAATAGTCACTTTTCCCAGCATGATGCTAGCTAGCTAGCCCACCACATGAACTGTAGTTGGGTCTTCCTTTTTCCTACTTGGCTTCTTGAGACATGATTCTTTGATTACTTTTCCATAGATTGGAACATCCTTTATGGCCTGAAATAGGGGTATCTGAACACATATATGCTTTAGCTGATCTAGGATATCAAAGGTGGTATCCTCCTTTTCTTCTTTCTTCTTGGAAACTTCTAATCTCTGAGGAAATGGTGGTTCTTGTTCAATCTGCTTGGCTTGGACTGATTCATGATTTTTAGGTGCATTTGGCTGAATAGGATCATTCAGAGGCTCCTCATCCTCTTCCATAGGAAGCTCAGTAATGATGGGATTGGAAGGGCCTAGTAGAGTGGTTCCTGAACATAGGTGGATATCACTTACACTCACAACATATGCAGGGAATTGATTTGAATCAAAAAAATATGCAAGCTACTGTTGTGGTTTGTTATTTGGATTGGGTGTGGGATGAGCTGGTAGTTGAGTGGGTTGAGGTGCATTTGAGGTTGGATTAATAGGTGGAGGCATTATAGTAGGTTGTTGGGGATGAGAAGGAAGCTATATGTAACTGGTTGTCTGAGTAGGCCATTGCTATTCACTCCACTGATTTGTTTGCTACCAATTTCCTAGAGGTGGTTGCCAGTGCCCTTGAAATTGCTGCCAATTCCCTTGAGGTTGTTGCCACTAGGGTGGAGAAATCTGATGACTAGGCCAAGCATTTGGAGGTTTCACCTGTTAAGTGGGTGGATATCCCTCCATAACTAGGGTGGATATGGGGCTACCATTGGTTACCACCGATGAATAGGGAGTTGCTAAAATATGGTCCAACATAGGATAAGTGGGATCTAGTGGCATACCTTTGTCTTGGAGCCCAAGGCTTCCCTTTGTGCAACATAGTAGACTTAGTCCCTTTCTCACCCCCTGAATTGTCTCTAAACCCTAGTGAAACCCATTTACCCCCAAGATTAGCTACCATCTTACATCCTGTAGTCCTTTCTTCTTCTTTGTTTCCATAGCAATATTCCTTTCAACATTCTCCCCTCTCCTCTTGCTTCTTCTTGGCCTGAAGTGTATCTAGCTAAGTAGCTAGATTGTTGATAATGTCCTACTTGAAGTCTGCTAGCAAATGAGTGATCTTCATTCTTGAAACTCCTCTAATAGTTGACTTACATGGATGGAAGATTGATAAGCTTTGAAGCCTCTAGAGTAATTCTCGCATATATTTTGAGGACCCCCAAGGAACTTGCAGAGATATCTCCTCCGCCATGAAGTCTAGGGCCATCGCAATTAAGCATTGATTCTTAAGGAAAGAAAATTTTGTGAGTCCCTCATTAAGTCATGGTGTGGAATTTTGTAGGAAAACATGAACCCTAAATATAATCTTCTAGGCTCTCATCTCTCCTTTGTTGCATCCTAAAAATGTCACCTCCTCTCATGTCACTGCCCCTTCCATATTCCTTGTATTTGTCAAGGAATTTTGTCTTCATGTCTTCCCAAGTTTCCACAGTATCTCTGCCTAGGCTCATGAACCATCTTAATGCAACATCTTTTAGAGTGGTAGGAAATAGATTGCCTATGGGCATCAATAGTATAATAATAACTCCTCCTATAGAGTATGTAAAACTCAAATAAGAAGGTATCAGGATCTTCTGTGACAAGTCCATAAAACTTTGGGAGTGTTGAGGTAGGAATTTTCTTGATGTTGTCAACTTCATTTTGATGGGAAATGGGGAAAGAAAAATCTGGTTGGTTAGGTCTATGTTGGAAACAAGCAACACTGAGAGGGGGGGTGAATTAGTGTTGTGCAAAAATTCAACTTTATTATTCTATCACTTAACTTACTTAACCATTCAACAAAAGAAACATGCATCAATAGAAAGAAAATAATCACAACACCATAACACCAAAATTTTTACGTGGAAACCCTATTAGGGGAAAAACCATGGTGGATGGCCAATCCACAATATAATATGAGTATACTGAAAATGAAAAGTTCAAGATGATAATGTACTTGCATTCGGGCTCACTACCTAGAGCTCACTATTCAAAAAGGATGGGCTCACTACCCTAAAATGAATTAGAATAGATCCAAGAGTGAATTGATGACATAGCATCCACAATGCCTGATTAGAGTTCCAATTAAGTTCTGTAGACAATATGTTGTCCTTTTGAATGATTCAATAATTATGCTCTGCTCTACACAACTCGCATTGCAAAAATCTTAATGCACAAGTGAAATTGTGCATAATCGCCTAATCACTCTTCCTGATGATTGCAACACACTACTACTTCATACATCCCATGCAAAATGAATTGCAGATCTCATTTTTATATCTGCTAACAAGGATTTCATTTCTATATGTTAGCTTTTAAACAAAATATAATATTCTTCCACATATCGGCTCAAATCACTACTTGGAATTAATGCATACCCACACAAGTCAGCTATACTATAGTAAGGACCCAAATCAAAATTACCAATAGAAGAAATAGTTGAAAAAACTACTCCTTATACATCTGCGACATGCTATATAAGCCAAGTCAGCCATAATGAGAAAATAGACAAAAACATCCTATTGGACCTCCAAGCTCATACAACGACTAATGCAAAGCCATAAAATTCAGTAATGAGATAACATACATGCTCAACAAGCAATCCTAGGGATCCACAACTCAAAACAATGATTTGGTAAAGTAGATAGATTAACTAATTGACTAGATACCTTGTTCTTCAAGTATTTTGCCGGTAACACACAATATTATGCTTTATCTGTCGATATGACTAGATGTTGATCTACGAACCATGGAAATGATTTCAATTGCCATAAATGAAAACACTAGAAGCCATATTCCAAGAATCTCCCCCTTTGACATTGATGGCAAAACTTAGTGAAAAATGACTAAGTGTCGAAACTGGTAAGTACACTACCAAAATTCAGAATACTGCTCCCCTTAAGAATGTCAAGGAATTTTTCACAACACTCTCTCCCCATTTGACATCAATGAAAAAAATTGGGGAATCCAAAATTGCAATGTTGCACAGACATAACCTGAGACTTACAGAATTTGAAGACGTCTGTAAAGTTATTCTTCAGTCCACTTAAGTGTGATTCCCAGACACTTCTCAAACTCTCCAAAATGGTTATATTCCCACAAAGTAGATATGACAAAATTTCTGCTATTTTGAGACTTACCAGATTAGGAGCGTCTAAAGCATCTTTAGCTTCTTTTAGAGCATTTACCATCATCTCAATATTTGGACTTATTAGTCCCCTAACTCCACATACTCTACCAATAATCCTTTCATTTTCAAGTTTCAAACTCTTTATTTGGTTGAGTAAGAATATTACCTGACTTTCTTGTTTACAAACACTGCCGACTAATGGGTCAAAAGTATTGAAAATAGTGACCAATTGTCGTTCAATGTCTTTCACCTTCTTCTCATTTGCTTCAATAAATTTTGACAAAACCAACTAGGATTTGTACACTTTTCCTCCTTCAAAAATAGTTTCTTGAATATTTTTCATGCAAGTGCTTAACAGAGCTTTGTCTTTGGAAATCAATTCTTTTAGGCTACCAACTCTCGACTCCTTGAACTCCTTTTTCACTTTAACCAAAGTAGATTTCTCAAAAGATTCAAAATAAGAATCTACAAAATTTATTAGCTTCTCTAACTCATTGGAGGAGGAACTTGATGGGCCCTGTTACCCAATTTTCACCTACAGGCTCAATCAAGCAAGACAAATTGTGTTTCAGATGTTCAAGAAGGTCAAATGGGATATTTTCGTTAGGGGTTGGATCACACACATGATGGTATTCCTCAAGGAGCTCAGTTGGAAGGAATCTTTGAATCCAGTTTGGCATAAAATTGTTCCAAGGATAAAGTCGGCAAGACTCTGTAGTTGTCTTGCCAATTGGCATTCCGTTCTATACAGAGGAGGCCCTTCAGTTGCCTAGACATCCCTATTGCCGAGAGTCTTTATGTGTCTTGCCAACTGGAAATGAGCTCGCTAGAGGATTCTGCATTTGGCATAACATCTCACCGAAAGGAGTCAGGTCTTAGAAACAAAGAAGGTTGGCATCGAGGGTTTGCTTCGCTAAGAAGTTTTCCCGACAGAAGGAGGTCCCACTAATGGTCTCAGCCCGGCGATAATTTTTTGCCTTCAGCAGGAGGTCTAGCCGAAATGTTAAGGTCTCCCCGAAGTACTCTCAGTTTGGCAAAAGGAAGCTTTAGTTAGTATGAAGTCTCACCAACCGAAGGGAGTCTCAGCGACATAGAGTGAATTCGGCATAGGCCCTCGCCAAAAAGAGGAATTCACTGAGATGTCTAGGTGAAGTAGAGTGGTCTCGGTGAAGGACGTCAGCGTTGGCAAAAGGTCTCCCCAACCACAAAAGGGTCTTTCCGACTAGAAGGAGCTCACCGAAAGATTTAGGGCTTGAAAAAACTTCTCACCGACTTGCCAGTGTCTCACCAAAAATGGAGGGGTCTCGGGGTAGCTTTTTTCTTTCGGTAGGATCTCTCACTGACACTTGGGTGTCTTGCTGACAGACGAGGGAGCCTCAATAGGATATGATGGTTTCAGCGAAGGATGGAGGTGTTGGTTGTTTTCTAATGGAGTAAACCATATCGGGTCTCCTATTCTACCTATGGAGTAGCCAACTCCAATCAAGGGTAGCTCGGAGGACCTAGACCAACTGACAAGATTCAGTCAAAGACTGAGATCTTCTACTCTTTAGGCTCTGTAGAAATAGGGCAGGTTTACCCACACAATGCCTTAAAGAAGACCAAACATTGCTTTTTATAGCAGATGACTCCTGATGCCAAGTATTGAGAACCTCAAATATGGCTAGATTCTCAGTAACACAATACTTGCAGTGACCAGGAGGTAGGGAAAGACATCAAATAAGATTGATTAAATAAAATGAATGTTCTTAAGCAAGATAACTAAAACCCTAAAGACAAATAGCATATATTAGATCAGTGCCACATCCATTAGGCTAGGAGTCAAGACAATCTGCAAACAAAAGGAATGATTACTTGGACAAATAAAGCCTATGTGAAACTAACCTTGTTAATTTCACAGCTAGAGATCAGATCTTAAAGACTACTTATCAAATCCTTCAGTCATAAATATAAATTTCTGAGATGATGAAAGCAATTTAACCTGTTCCTTGAACATGAGCTATTATCAAAATAGACAATGCAAGAAAGTATTACAAAGGCTAATGGAATGATCCTTGATCAGTTTCATTAACAATTCAAATGTACAATCCAAAGGAGAGACTCAAAGACCTAAACAAATACATTTGGGTTCTGGTATGCATCCAAGAACCTTACAATTTATAGACTGTAACCCTAGACCTCAAAATCTGGTAAAAACCTGACTCTATGACTTAATGCTCTTTTTGTTCTTATTTTAGTATCTGGCCGAAGACCTTTACAAATGATTTAGAAATTCCTTTTAAATAGTCCAGGGATTGCCATTCAGCTCAGAGCCACATCAACACACCACGTCAGACCCTAACTGCATTGTGACTAATCAAAACCCTCGCTGTGACCTTCAACAACTTCTCAGGTCTTATAAATGCCACTGGTTGGGTTACTGCAGGAAAGACATTCCTGCACGAATGAAGCCAGGCAATCAATGTCAAATCTGTCACTGAATCTGGGTGCCCATACTTGAGCCATGTCGTCCTTGTCCCAGAGTCGCGTCACCATGAATGCTAGTTCAGTGGAACCAGCGACCCTCTCATCTGCCACCATGAATGCTCCAAGTATTCTATTTTTCACGTGCAAACATCTTTGAAACCCTGACTGCGCACATGTTTGAATCTCTGCCATCGATCACTGAGATCAGACGACTATTGTTTAAATATCATCAACCATTGAGGCAGGCAACCACTGTCGGCAAGACAAAGCAGTGTTAGGAAGACAGCAGGCCGAGAACCTTATGTTACATTGAGCGCTCATCATAGTCAGCAAGAGGAAAACGGATCGGTGAAACATCCCAGTGAAGTCCGCAAAGGATACCGAGTGCACCAAAGAGTCAGGGAGAGATGGCCAGGTTGGCCAGACATCATGGCGAAGATCTATGTGTTTGATCGAGTAGTCAAGTCGGCGAGACCAGGCACACATCGGCGTGAGATTTCAACTTAGAATAATGCCTAGTTGGTGAGAGAAAGCTCACTCGACAGGAGGTCATGGCGACACCTGAACAGTCACACTATCGGCAAGAGAAGATGGACTTGGGAAGACATCATACAGAGTCAAAATGCTTCATTGAAATGTATTTCCTTTATGTACTATCCATTCTCCAAGACAAGGGCATATCCCTCACCAAAGCAATCCTTTCACTTTGTTCACAGTCGCTATAGTCACCTACCATCGACAAGACACTATAGAGATTTCACCAAGCTTCATCGAAGACATCATTTCAAGTCGTTGTGACTTATAACATCTCTCGCCGATGAATTCACTTGCCAAATGTATGTTGCTGTAGCATGCAATCCTCGGTGAGAAGTTATGTAGACATTACATTGTTATACCGAGAATAACTTTATACACCTGTTCGCTGAGAGAATTTAGGACTTTCATCGAAAGCCACATATTGAACCGCTATCGGCAAGACCCACTAAGTTTGCTGAGACATTATAGAGAAGCAACATTAGCCATATCGAAGAACCTTGAAGCGTCGGTCGGTATAACAAGCTGACATCGCCAAGACTCTTCAACGAAAGGTATAACCCACGCCGAAAGAAAATCACAAGATACCGTTGACAAGACTCAATAGATTCACTATGAAATATATCGATGCCTCAAGCCTTTGCTGATAGAACCCCTACTCGATCGCCAAAACAAAAACCAGGGTCTCACCAACAACCACCTGTAAATAAATTCTAGTCGTTGTGACAAATGATAAGTCTTGCCGATAGGAAACTCAGACTTATGCAAGCAAAAATGCACAGTGGTGGGCAGCCAAAAGGATCTTGGGGAGACCAAGGGGAGTCGGGAAGACCTCACCCCAATCGGACACCAACACACCGATGGGAAAAGCCCATCGGTGAGACACAAAGAAGTCGGGAAAACCTCTGCCCGACCTCAACCAACATAGGCCGACAAAGATTTTAGGGAGACAAGCTGGGTTCACCAAGAGGTAATCCCGAGTGCCAAAGGTCTCAGTGAAAACAACACAGGGCCGGTGAAAACGGTAGCAAGGGGCCGTTGCCGACGAGAAACAGGGCATAAAGGATAACTTAAGTTGCATATGTACCGGCCAGGTAGGTCAATGAATCAAAAAGCCAGCAAAATGGGAACCAAACAAGGTTGGAGTTGGAGCGGGGAAAGAAACGAAAACCAAAATGACCACCCGAGACCAAAACCCAACCCGGATCCGCCTCCGCAAAAGACAAAGGAAGGGAGACGGGAGCAGAACAAAGACCGAAACTGGAACCCCTAAAAAGGTTCCAAAACCTATTCTCATTTCGATCCCGTGCCCACTAAAGGAAACAAAGCAAAGAACAAAGGGAAGAACATGGAGAGGAAAATGATCAGCGACCGACGCAGGGTAGAAAGGAAAAGAAACTCCAATCA
>VDFB02016884.1:0-25528 GCA_007258455.2 Sequoia sempervirens | reverse complement strand
AGATGCAAATAAGGTATATGAATGGCTTATGAAAAGTATTCGATATGGGAGGCAAGGATATGTGAGACTGGATATGAGAATGAATGGAATGTAAATGGTATGAATTTATGATTTTTGAGTTGTACGCTTAAAATAAAATGCAAGATATAAAAATTTGAATGAGTGAGCTGGATTGAAAGAAAAAAGGAATGGAACACATTGGTGTGATGGAAGGCAAGCATATAAATGGATTTTGAAATGTATTTGATTTGAGAAGAAAGGATGTGCAACGGTGGAAATGGAAATGAATGGAATTGATAGGGTATGAAGTGATCATTTGTTCCATCAAAGGGTGTAAGAATGTCTAGTTTGTTATTGGTTATGCTTTTTAAAATAATCATAGGGCTGAGTGTCTCAATACAAACATAGAAGAAAGACTCATGTCCCATTTCTCACTCTCCTTCATACCGAACAAGGTGCCGAGATCCTTGAGTTTCCTCGAAATGTGACAAGAGAAGAATAGATATAAAAATATAATGATATTTAAGGATGCAAGAGTCAAAACAGAAGACAAAGCAGAAGTTGTTATGCATATACTATGAAAACAATAATGATTTATAAAGCTATTCTGATGGATAGAAAAATAGATAAATGCTAATTTCCCAATATAAATTCATTTGTAGATGGGCAGAGACAAAGACACATACATGGGTGCATGAATCCAGACATGCATATATACATGTATCCATGGAAGATATCGATAGATGCATATATACATGGATGTGTGCATGCAATTGATAGGTGCATATATGCATAAACCGATGCAAACATGTAGCCATAGATACATCCATACATATATAGGCAGATGCATGGAGAGATAGTGACATAAATGCATAAATCGATATATGCATGACTACATCTATGGATACATAGATACATAATGACATGAAGAAAAAGACACATGGATATATGCATGGACGAAACCATATAAAATTGATATATGTTCAGCATATTCTAATCAATGAGTATTTAGTCTGGACACCTTGATATTGACATGCTAATTAGCCTTTAAATACATAACAATTAAAAGAAAGAAATAATGATTATTATCCTTGTGCACATTTCACCTATTAATCAAAGCCAATTAACAAAGTAGGAATGGAAAACCATGTGCATGTTAATATGTTAGAGAGCATTTATTTGTGCATAAGTGTATAGGGATGCCATGAGTTGTGATTTCTACTTGCATGTAGTTGGATTAAACAATTAATAGTAAGTGGTAGACAATGAAATGAAATAAATTTAGGCAAATGGAAATAGAATGACCCCATCGGGTTGGAAACTAAATATTTATGTGGCTTTTAGATGATAGCAGGTTTGGAGCCATGAATGAGACTTGTTAGATGCTAAAATGTCACAGTGATGATAGCGGGTCAGCTAACAGGTCCACCTGACATTTGACTCATGTCAATCTAGTTAGCTCCATATTTCTCATTTATCCTTGTTTCATCTGATATCTAATTAATTAGGAAGTTGTCAACTAGTGTTTAAATACATAGGAATAAAAAGAAAGAAATAAATACAATTATCCTTTTGTACATATTAGCTGTTAAAGAAAGCGAATTAACAAAGTAGCAGTAGAAAACCATGTGCATGTTAATATGTTGGACAACATGTATGTGCGCATCACTGTATAATTATCTTCAAAGCCCTCAGTGTTTGATTGCGTAACCTCAATATTTTGTTCATATCTTTCTTTGTTCCGTATGGTGCAAATGTTGTTGTGATAGATGGTATACATGTAGGTATGCGTAGAATCCATATATCCATACATACATGTATTCATGCATACTATTGATAGATGCATATATGCATATACCAATGTATACATGTATCAATAGATACAAACATACATATACTGGTAGGTGCATGTATACATAGTCACATATATGCATGAATCAATATATGGATGGTTGCATCTGAGGATACATAGATACACAATGACTTGTAGTAAAAGAGACATGGATGTATGCATGGATGGAACCATATGAGATTGAAATGTTTTTAGCGAATTTTAATCAATGAGTATTCAGTCAGGACACATTCATATTGGCATGTTAACTTTGTCATTTTCTTCTAGCTTGTAGCTCTCATTCACGTTTGTATCATTTCATATCTAATTAATTAGTTAGCTACTAACCAGTCTATAAATACATAAGAATTAAAGGAAAGAAATAATTATAATTATCCTTGTGCAGATTTCACTTATTAATCAAAGCCAATTAACAAAGCAGCAGTGGAAAACCATGTGAGTGTTAATATGTTAGACAACATGTATTTGTGCACAAGTACATAAGGATGCCATGAGCTGTGATTTCTACTTGCATGTAGTTGGATTAAACAGTTAATAATAAGTGCTAGAAAATGGAATGAAATAATGTTAGGCAAATGGAAATAGAATGACCCGATGGAATTGGAAAATGAAAATTTATGTGGCTTTTACATGATAGCAGGTTGATAGCCATGAGAGTTCTTGGAAGCTAAAATGTCACAGTATATGTAGCGTATCAGCTAATAGGTCCAGCTGAGATTTCATTCATGTCAATTTAGTCAATGCCATTTTTCTCATTTATCCTTGTTTCATCTAATATCTAATTAATTAGGACTTATGCATTTGCCGAGAATGCTTTTAACCGGCAACATTGGCCAATCACATTTCGGCATTTAACATATTACTTATTTTTTTGTATAGTTTGAATTTGGAGAGGTATTTTTTATATTGGAAAATTAGCATTTATCTATTTTTCTATTCGTCCGAGTAGCTTTATAAATCATTTTCATTTTAAAAATTCGGGAAAATGCAAACACATAGATTGATTAAATAAATTTAAGCAAAGGCATAGTTTAAAAACTGGCGGCTAGAGGTACATAATCCATGAATGCAAATTAAATGCATTAAAATATCAGGAAAATGCGAGCGCATAGATTGATTAAATAAAGTTAAGCAAAGGCATAGCTTATAATAAAATTGGCGGGTAGACGTACATAATGCATGAATGCAAATTAAATGCATTAAATGGCATCTGGTTGGAGGTGAAGGCGCTGGAAAGGCTGTTGTTCAATGCTAAACCAGCTACTAATGAACAACAAAAGCTTCAAAAATCTCAGTTAACATGTAAAGAGCTGATAAATATTGATCTGCCAACTGGATGGGGTCATTTTACTTCAATTATGTAGCACTTATTCTTAGTTGTTTAATCCAATCACATGCAACCAGAATTCAGAACAGTTAGCATCCATACACATCTATGCATAGATACATGCTTTCTAACATATTGATATGCATATGGTTTTCTACTAGCACAATCCTTGAACATTCTTTAGGTGCAAGTGCTAGTTTATTAATTGACATTGATTGATGGATAAAATGTATACATAGACACATACCTGCACACATGCATCAATGCACAGATGCATACATAGATGAATGGATGTACACATATATACATGTATACATACATACATGATTACACGCATACATATATATATGCATTCATGCATCCATGGATGCATATATCCATGTATTAATAGATCCCTTAAAATATGCATATATTCAAACGACCCCAACGAGTTGGGGAATGAATATTTATGTGGCTTTTACATGATAGCAATCTCTTATAAATATGCATATATGCATGAGGACACATAGCCATCAATGAATCTATGCATTTGCATTTTCATGAGCATTTAAAAACAAAAAGGATTGAGAAAGCCACTTGCATGGGCAGCAAAAATAGATAAATGCCAATTTTCCGATATAAAAAATGACTTATGAAATTGAGATCATATATATAAAAAGCAATATGTTAACACACTGAAGTATAACTGGCTGGCACTATCCACAAAAAAGCATTCAAGGCAAATGCAATAGTAATCTGTTATATACATACATACATACATGGAAACATAGATACATGCACACATATATACATAATTACATGCACACATATATAGATGCATACTTGCATGCATGGATGCATACGAAGACTATTTTTCATGGGATTGTTAAAGAGTGCACTTGCTCTCTATATGCTTCCATATTTTGCATGTGTGCCTATGATCTCTATTACTTTGTGTGTGTTGTTTTTGTGTTCTGTAAGCCCGTGTTCTGAGGAAGAGTTTGTAGTGACCGAGCAGGAGATGTTATAGTTGCAGAGTCCAGACCCAGAAACAAGTTACTTGAGGTGATAATTTGTTAATTTTCATAGTTTCTTTCCATTAAAGTGCATTACAAAGCTGTATTTCATTGTGTAGATTTCACCTATTAATCAAATGCAATTAACAAAATAGCAGTATAAAACTATGTGCATGTTAATATGTTGGACAACATGTATTTGTGCTTGGCTGTATATTTATCTCCAAAGCCCTCAGTGTTTGATTGCATAACCTTGATATTTTCTTCATATTTTTCTTGGTTTGGTATGGTGTGAATGTTGTTGTGATGGATGAAGGTCTGTTTGTGCTATTTAATTGTGGAAGTTGATGTTTGAAAAGTTATTTTTTTATTTGGAAACCGCATTTATCTGTTTTCTTTTTTGTGTTTCAAAGTCAATGCATTAAATGGCATTGGGATTTATCATGTAATATAGATTTAAGTGACTTGAGATGCATTGTGATTACTTTGAGCGTGTCATTTTTGTTATTCTGCAGATGCGTGTAGTTGCAGGAGATGTTGCTGCAGAGTGAAGACCGAGAAACAAGTTACTTGATACATGTATCCATACATACATGGGTGCAGACATCCATCATGGTATCCATATATGCGTAGATACATGTATCTATGAAAAGATGTATCCATAGATACATCGACACATATATGGATAGAAGCATGTATACATATGCACATAGATGCACCAATACATATATGCGTGGATGCATTTATAGCTACAAGTATACATAGAAACATAGTTGCATGGATAGATAAATACATGCATAGTTGGACACATAAATGCTTAAATATGCATGTATGGAAATATCCATGGATTGCATATGAAGTTGCATAGATAGATATATGCATGCATGCATGTATACATAGATGCATGTATTGTAGTACACATGGATGCATGTATATGTGTATCTATGGGTAGGATGCATGGATGCATGTAAATAGAAGAATTTTGTCAAATGTCATAGTTATTGTCCTCATAGGCACATATGCAAAAAATGGAAGCATACAAAAGGCAAGTGAACTGTTTGAAAGAATTAGTAACATAAGCAAAACTTGTTCTATTTTCGAAGACAAATTACTATTGCAATTGTGGAAAATGCATTTTTCTGTTTCTATATGTGCAAGCAGCCTTTTAAATCATTTGTGTTCAAAGAAATTAGGAATACAAGATGACAAAATGAAAACATGAAAGAGAACTTTATGCAGTGATTATATTGAAGAATTTCAATTGCATTTCAAGAAAAGCAGAAAGACAATTTGGAAAGTTGGCCTTGCAATCTGCTATTGAATGATCAAGTACACTCGCAGCAATTTAGAAATTTTGGCTGTTATTGCAGTCAGAAGTAATTTTTCCTAGTACAATGACAAAATTGAGAGATGAGCAAAGTGTAAAAACGTATACTATTTCATCTACAACCATGGGAAATCTTCCCAGAAGCGCATATTTGCAAAAATCTGCATTGTATTAAAAAAAAAATAAGGTTAATATGGTAACCTCACGTTGCAGTTTGTGCGTGATTGTTTAAATAGACTTCAAAGTACTGATCCCTGTTACAAGGACAATCTAGACAAATGAGTACAGTGAGTGACATATACTATGCTATTCATAAAAACAAAACAGAATTCTTATGTAGATTCATTTCGACGAGGAAGAACCTAAGCAAGAACTTTTGTTGCTTATAATGCAAATTGCATTTTATAATTTTAAATTACTTATTGTTATTTGTGTAGCCTATAATTTAGAACATATTTTGCATATCTATGCATTAGTGTAATTCTGTTATTGCAATGGTAGCATAAGCTCTTTAAGAGCAATCAATGGAATAGATGTCATATTTGCTTAAGCGTCTGAAGAAGTGTAAATAGGACATGGCAACCTGTCAATACTAAGACAAAAAACAACACAGACCTGGGCCAGTATTGTTAAGTTCTGACACAAACAACTTCTAGCTACTGTTCAATGCTAAACTAGCTTCCACTTAATAGTAAAAGCCACATAAATATTGATTTTCTAACTAGATGGGGTCATTCTATTTCCATTTGCATAAGTTTATTTTGTAACATTATGTAGCACTTACTATTACTTGTGCAATGAAGCCACATGCAAGTATAATTCATAACTCATGGCATCTAGATACACTCAAGGACAAATACAAACCAATGTTGTTGGCATCTTGATAAGAAAGATGATGAGATACATCCAATTAATGTATGTCACAACATCTTATTCAATGAAGATGATTTGGATAGGGAGGTTACAAATGAGAATCCTTATTGGTGTGTGAGTAATCCTCTTTTTGAAGACTTCTCAAGAAAATTGCATGCCAATACTATTAGTGAACAGGTGGAATCAAATTTATTAATTGACTTTGATTGATGGGTCAAATGTGCATAAGGATAGTTATAATTATTTCTTTCTTTTAATTATTATGTATTTAAATACTAATTAGCAGTTACCTAATTAATTAGATATGAAATGATAGAAGGGTAAATAAGATTAATAGTTAATTGACATTTGATGAGATAATTGATTGGTTGGAATGATTCAGGAGACTACAATTCTTTGAGAAGTTTTGTCAAACAGTGTCCTTGCGTTGTGTATGCATCCATATGTTACATATGTGCCTATGACGACAATAACTAGGACATTTGAAAAAATTCCTCTTTCCTTTATGCTTTCATGACAGCAAGAAAGCTGAAAGCAATTGTGGAGTTTAGGCTTATATCTGTAAATTGCATTTGCTTGACAGTTTCTAAAGCCTTCTCAACACATTGTCCATATATTGTTCCAAAGGTCTCATTATGGCACATGCTAACAACACACTGGCTCTAAAGCTTTCACTATGGAACAGTTCTGCAGTAATTGAAGATATGTAATCTTTAGAGGACTCATATGCACCAAGTTATTGTTAAGCTCCCATACTGTACACTGGACAAAAGACAATTGTGCATCCGACGAACCAGTCTATGAAGATTAGCATAGGCTGAGCACTGTGAAACCCAATCTGCCTATGGACTCGAAAATGAAAGAAAACTGAGGAAAATAACTATTTATTGCCTCAAGTAACTTGTTTGCAAGTGTGCTTTTTGGAACCATGACAACCTTTGCCCTGTCACTGCGAACTCTTCCCTAGAAAAGACATATAGACACACACACACATATATATACATATGTATACACATGCACAGATACATGTATGTATACACACATATATGCATGTATGTACATATACATACATGCATGCACGCATATACACATACATGCATCCATACACACATACATATATGCATAGATATATCCAAAGACATATGCATCCATGCATACATGCATCTACAAATGTCTACATAGATATGCACATAGATAGATGCATATGTACATAGAGACATGCATACATACATATATGCATGGACACATCACGCACAAAGCGATAGTGATAGTCCAACTAAAGCACTATGAAACACAACTTCATTATGCACTTTAATGGAAAGAAACTATGAAAATTAACAAATTATCACCACAAGTAACTTGTTTCTGGGTTAGGATTCTGCAACTATAACATCTCTTGCTTAGTCACTACAAACTCTTCCTCAGAACATGGGCTTATAGAACACAAAAACAACACACGCAAAGTAATAGAGATGCATAGCAAGTGGCTTAACTCTATATTAAATGACCAAAGTACCCTGCCCACATGTGGCCACCAAGCCATTCCAGCGCCTTCACCTCCAGCCAGATGCCATTTAATGCATTTAATTTGCATTCATGCATTACGTACGCCTACCCGCCAATTTTATTATAAACTATGCCTTTGCTTAAATTTATTTAATCAATCTATGCGTTCGCATTTTCCTGATATTTTAATGCATTTAATCTGCATTCATGGATTACGTACCTCTAGCCACCAGTTTTTAAACTATGCCTTTGATTAAATTTATTTAATCAATCTATGCGTTTGCATTTTCCCGAATTTTTAAAACAAAAATGATTTATAAAGCTACTCGGACGAATAGGAAAATAGATAAATGCTAATTTTCCAATATAAAAAATAGCTCTCCAAATTCAAACTATACAAAAAAATAAGTAATATGTTAAATGCTAAAATGTGATTGGCCGATGCTGCCGGTTAAAAGCATTTCGAGCGAATGCATAAGTATTCATGTCTTGACGCTAGGAACCAATAAAATTCAGGCTATACAAAATAGTTTATCCAAGTAAGTGCTATTAGGTTTGTTATCTTTGTTTTCATAGGCAACTTAAAAATGGGTTCACAGGGAACAGCTATAAACTGATGATATTCAACTACAACCTATTCACTTGCTCAAACTAGCATAGCAGCCAGATGGCTCAACAAATTTCGTGACCAAAACCAAAGATGTTTTGTAGAACAGTTTTTTTTGGCACTATTTTAGGCATCAAGCGAGATGAAACATTATGTATCATTGTCAAAGCAAATAGAAAGCCGAAGGAAGAGCTTTTGTCTTCAAATGCTTGGAAAACTTTCCAGCTGAACAGTAGACTATGAGCATATTACACATACCAATCAACTCTATGATTTTAAAGATTGAATATATGCATATTTAAAGCCATCTATTATCTATTCTTTGTATATGTCTAAACTATTTTTGAATTCACTTGCAAGCTGCAATGATTGTGAAGCATTGTGTGTTCAAATGCTTTAAAATAAAGTTACACGAACATATGCAATGCACTAATTATTCTTGTTCCTTTCAAGATTTAGATTGTTTGTTTCTTTTGCAAGAAGATTGAGCTGGCTCATGTATTTGTTAAGTCTATTACAGATGAGCAAGAGGAGCAACACAAGAAAAATTTTGATTTTATAATGAAAGCAAAAAGTTGGATGGGCATGTCACAACTTGTCTTATCTATCTATTATTAGATACAGTTAGTCCTAATATCTTCAAGAAAACAAAATAACACAGTGCAAAAGTCAGTAAACATAGATAGTTGTTTAAATGTTTGCAAAATTGATGGTACTTTTGACTCATTTTGGATCTGTGGGCTTCTTCAGCTTTCACAGTGGCAGTTTTAGCAAAAAGAGTGTTGTTGACAGGGACTCAAGATGATTACAGGTTTGTTCTTTGAAACCTTGCATGTCTTGTGTTGGAAGAATTTGCAAGATATTTGGCTTCACATTCTAATGCCATTGCTAGTAGTCTTTAATAGAGAACAATATTTGAAAGATCTTTCAGAGATCGTATTGCAGAGAGTTGGAGGATAAAGTTAGCAAGGGTCCTTGAAGATGTTTACTCATTTCGATTATTTCACTCTGTCCACACAGATGGCTGTTTAAATGTTTACAGAATTAATGGTTCTGGTGAATCCCAAAGAGATATGAAAAGAAAGAAAAAATCTAAATGAGGCTTGTCTAGGGAATGAGAGTGTGAAGATTCAACAACAACATTTGTTAGTTATCATAACTCTTTATTACAGAAACTCAAATATCTTAGTAAAGAAGACAAGACTACTACTTTACATGGGATTGGGCAACTTCTGAGTATATAAATTGATTTAATAAATTTAAGCAAAGGCATAGATTTGAAAAATGACAGCTTTCATCAATGCAAAGGGGACGTTTACAGTGATAGAGCAAAAGTTCCTATGCTCGTTGAATGAACACCAAGAGACGAGTTACTCAAGGTAACAAATAGCTACTTTTATTTATTTTGTTTCATTTTATCGCGGAAATGCAAGTTGGGTTTCACAATGCATCAAAACACACTTGTGTAAACAACTCCCAAAATTATAATTGCAATGGATGACAGTGATAGAGTATTGGATACTAATAGTGAAAACACCAAAAAACACCAGCAAGTATTTTTTTAGATTCAATAGAAACAAGTATTAATTATTTTTTTAGATTCAATAGAAACAAGTATTAATTGAAAACAGATTAACCTGGCAGACTATCTATCATAGGTTCTTGAATTCCAAATGTTCAAGTGTAACCATGGTTCTCTACAGGCTCTGGCTATGCATTTTAACTATATTGCTTTCTAGATATTCAAGATACACTTTTTTTGTAGACTGTAGCAAATAGTCTGTCCAAAGTCCTCAGATCACTGATAACAAGGTCTATAGAAATGAATTTAATTGCTCTTTTGCATCGAGCCTAAAGAACTACTGTAAGTATGGTTTCCAAACAGATTTAAATCAATCAATTTAAATCAAGAAAGGTTTCTAACTACACTAAATACTTGAACTATAAAGCATCATTGCTTCAACCCATAGCAAAAGTGCATATAAGCACACGAAAACAAATTCAACTATGACATCATCTAACAAGGATTTTTTCGCCATTACTATGATTAACTATTCAACTCAATTGACTCATCAAGCAAACAGCTTGATCAATCGCTGACGTAACTTGTTTCAGAGGTATCTTGTTAAGCTGATTAGTTAATTTCATTAATGAGTAAAAGATGGAATTGACTTAATTGGCATGAGTCAAGTGTAAGATTGACTTATTTGTTAATTGACTTTGATTAATGTATCAAAGAGAGATGAAACTGACTAAATTGACATGAGCGAAATGTGAGATGGACTTATTAGCTGGTATGCCACATATACTGACATTTGAGCTTTCAAGAAATAATAGTGAAAGCAATAGAATAAACAGATGGCTTGAACATAGACAAAGGAATACAATTAATATGGACAGCTATAGCTTATGCAGAACAATGGACACAGTTGAATATTTGTAGCACAAGAAAAGCAAGGGAAGATGTCGGCGAAGGTTGTGCAATTTCGCTTTGCACTTAGCAATTGCGTTTGCTTCCATGTCTATAAAGCCTTTTCAAGAAAATATTTTTTTGCATAAGAATGGCCATGATTGGTTTAATTGATTTGGTGAATAAAGATGATTTATAATTAACTATAACTAACTATTCAAGAAAACTGATCTATCAGTGAACTAGTTTCATTGACTAGTCAAGTAACTTGATTTAGAGTTAACTTGATCGGCTATTTAGTTAATTTTCTTCAAAGTTTGCAAAAATATTTTTGAACAAATAATTCTCTGCATAACTTGCAATCATTAGACACCAAGAGCCAACATTTCTTCAAGGAATTCTGCCAAACAGTTTACATGTCTTTCCTGTGCTTCCATATTTTGTATGCATATTCATGACAGCATTTGAAACCATAATATCTGTCAGAAATCCACGTCCTATCATGCTTGGATGAATGTACATATCCTGTTCTAAAGCTCCTATTTTATTAAAGGTAGGCAAAATGCTCAGAAAGATTGTGAAATCTAGCTCTATGCCTATGAATGTGAATAGGCAAGATTGATTTAACTGATTTGGAGGATAAAGATGACTAATTATTAACTATGACTAACCACTCAACACAATTAATTCATTAGTCAATTAGCTTGATTGATCGCTGAATTAACTTGTTTGAAAGGTATCATGTTAAGCTAACTAGCCAATACGCCACATACACTACGACATTTGAGATTCAAATAAGTCTCATGGATGCAAATCTGCTATCATGTTAAAGCCACATAAACATTGATGTTCCAACTCCATGGGGTCATTCTATTTCCATTTTCCCAAGTTCATTTCATTCCATTATCCAGCACTTATTATTAAATGTTTAAACCAACTACATGCAAGTAGAAATCACAACTCATAGCATTGGCATGCAATTTTCTTGAGAAGTCTTCAAAAAGAGGATTACTCACACACCAATAAGGATTCTCATTTGTAACCTCCCTATCCAAATCATCTTCATTGAATAACATGTTGTGACATACATTAATTGGATGTATCTCATCATCTTTCTTATCAGGATGCCAACAACCTTGGTTTGCATTTGTCCTTGAGTGTATCTGGATGCCATGAGTTATGAATTCTACTTGCATGTGCCTTAATTGCACAAGTAATAGTAAGTGCTACATAATGGTAGAAATCACAACTCATAGCATCCATATACACCTATGCACAAATACATGTTATCCAACATATTAACACACACATGGTTTTCTAGTGCTAGTTTGTTAATTGCCTTTGATTAATAGTTCAAATGTACACAAGGATAATTGTAATTATTTCTTATGTTAATATGTTAGGCAGTATGTGCTTGTGCATAGGTTGGTGGTCATGAGGCAATACCAGTGATGGCTTTAAATTGTCATGCATTTTTGCAGGTCTTTTTGCCATGATAGTGTATGTGCAATTGATTAAAACGGTTCGCTTGAAATAGTTTTGCTTGCTGTTTGTGTTTACAAAGTGCAAAGAATGAGACAATTATTGCTATGGCTTTCCACAAAAATATCTCGCTGATGACTAAAACATACCAAGCAAACACAATTCGAGATTTTGTAATTGGAAAACTTAGACTGAATGCTTAGCAAGTTAGGAAATTGTATCTTGGGGTTATAAAAAACTATCTCAAATATGTTTTAGAATTCATATTGCAATGTTGCCATAAAGTAGTCAAGTATAAAAGCCACATAAATATTCATTTTGCAATTGGATGGGGTCATTCTATTTCCATTTTCCTAAGTTTATTTCATTTCGTTGTCTAGCACTAACTATCAATTGTTTAATCAAACCTCATGCAAGCAGAAAATCACAACACATGGTATCCTTATAGAATTATGCACAAATACATATTGTCTACCATATTAACATGGACATAGTTTTCTATTGCTTCTTTGTTAATTGGCTTTGAGTTATAGGTGAAATGTGCACAAGGATAATTATAATTATTTCTTTCTTTTAAATGTTATGTATTTAAAGACTAATTAACTGTTACCTAATTAATTAGATATGAGATGATAGAAGAGTAAATGAGAACTGGACACTAGATAAAAATGACAAAGTTAACATGTGAATATCAAGGTGCGCAGACTAAATACTCATTGCATTCTAGGGCACCACATTTCACTGAGAAATTTTGTCAAACAATTCACTTTCCCTGTGTATGCTTCCATATTTTGCATGTGTTCCTAGGAGGAAAATAACCACAACATCTAATAATGGTAAAATTCCTCTATCCTTCATGCTTTGCTGACAGCAAAAAAGCTCAAAGCAATTGTAGAGTTTGGGTTCGCTTCTCTAAATTGGATTTGCTTAATAGTTTCCAAAGCATTTTGAACACATTGTCCTTACATTCCTCTGAATCTCTCACTATGGGACGAGTTCAGACCACATTGGCTCCAAAGCTCTCATTATGGGACAGCTCTGCAGAATGGACAAAAGGGTTTCTACATAATGCCTATGAAACCACATTTCATAACAAGTTGTAGCTGTTGCTCAATGCTAAACCAGCTACTAATGAACAACAAAAGCTTCAAAAATCTTAGTTAACATGTAAAGGGCTGATAAATATTGATCTGCCAGCTAGATGGGGTCATTTTACTTCAATTGTTTAGCACTTATTCTTGATTGTTTAATCCAATCACATGCAACCTGAATTCAGAACAGCTAGCATCCATACACACCTATGCATATATACATGCTCTCTAACATATTGATATGCATATGGTTTTCTACTGGCACAATCCTTGAACATTCTTTAGGTGCAAGCGCTAGTTTATTAATTGACGTTGATTGATGGATAAAATGTATACATAGACACATACTTGCACACATGCATCAATGCACAGATGCATACATACATGCATGGATGTACACATATATACATGTATACATACATACATGATTACACGCATACATATATATATGCATCCATGCATCCATGGATGCATATATCCATGTATTAATAGATCCCTTAAAATATGCATATATTCAAATGACCCCATCGAGTTGGGGAATGAATATTTATGTGGCTTTTACATGATAGCAATAAATCTTATAAATATGCATATATGCATGAGGACACATAGCCATAAATGAATCTATGCATTTGCATTTTCATGAGCATTTTAAAACAAAAACAATTCAGAAAGCCACTCCCATGGGTAGCAAAAATAGATAAATGCCAATTTTTCGATATAAAAAATAACTTACGAAATTGAGATCATATATATAAAAAGCAATATGTTAACATGCTGAAGTATAACTGGCTGGCGCCATCCACAAAAAAGCATTTAAAGAAAATTCAATAGTAATCTGTTATATACATACATACATACATGGAAACATAGATACATGCATTCATATATACATAATTACATGCAGACATATATACATGCATACTTGTATGCATGGATGCATATGACTATATTTCATGGGATTGTTAAAGAGTTCACTTGCTTTCTATATACTTTCATATTTTGCATGTGTGCCTATGAGGACAGTAACCATGATATTTGACAATATTCCTCTATCCTTTATGACAACACATTGGTTCCAAAGCTCTCTTTATGGGATAGTTATGCAGCAATTAAAGATATATAATCTTTATTGGTCTCACATGCACCAAGTACAATGAGCAAAAGGATTTTTACTTAATGCCTCCGAGACCCAAATGAATCCTTGGTATTTCAAGGAAAGATTCGAATGGATAACACTTAAAATGATCTAAACTATGATTTTATAATCAAAGTATCCAAATGCATTGAAGCAATGTGAAACCCAACTTCCATTTAAGATGTAAAATGAAAGTAAACAGAAGAAAAAATGCATTTGCTTCAAATTTTCTAAAGCATTTTCAACACATTGTCTAGCCATTGTCCAAAATATGGTTTTCTATCGGCATACTCCTTGAACCTTCTTTAGGTCTAACTGCTACTTTGTTAATTGACTTTGATTGAAAGGTGAAAATGTGAAATGTGGCCAAGGTTAATTATAATTATTTCTCTCTTTTAATTGTTATATATTCAAAGACTAATTAGCAATCCGAACAGCCTCCCCTCTAGTCATATGCCATTCAATGCATTCATTTTGCATCAATGAATTATGTACCTTCAGCCACTAGTTTTAGTCAAAGTATGCATATGGATTCAGAATCAAACTCTAAAAATAAAAAAAGACTATGTTTAAATTATACAGTGCAATCAGCCAGCAAAGAAATTCATTGGATAGTAATTGCATTTCTGATGTCCAATTGCTTGATTTTTATGAACCATATAACATATGCCACTCACAATACCCATTTGTAAAGATTGTCCTTGTAACAAGAAGCAACGATATGACTACAAGTACAATCAATAAAGTGAGAATCTTGAATTAACCTTTTTCTTTGTCTACTCTATGCAATTGTAAACAAAGGAGAAGGTTCATTCTAGAAACTCACCCTGTACTCTTTTCTTGAAGAATTTGCTACAATTGCACCGCTACACCACCTCTCTTGTTCCAATCAAAAGCATTGCACCATGTAATAAGCTTTCATTAGAAAATGAAGACCATTTGTTTGTTTTTCTAAAAGAATAGCAATAAAGCTCAAGGAAATGATCAAAATGCAAAGAACTCCCAAAATTACAATTACAATGAATAATGCTCCTAGTGTGATGGATACTATTAGACAAAACCAATAAAACACTAGCAAGCATTTTTTTAGATTCAAGAGACGCAAGTATAAATGTAAATCAGATTAACCATACAAACTATTTACCATAGGTTCTTGTACTACAAATGTTTTGGCAATGAATTTAATTGCTCTTTTGCATGAAGTCTAAAATTATTTCATCAAGCAATATTACTTGATTGCTTTATGGCAACATTGCAATATGAATTCTAAAACATATTTGAGATAGTTTTTTATAACCCCAAGATACAATTTCCTAACTTGCTAAGCATTCAGTCTAAGTTTTCCAATTACAAAATCTCGAATTGTTGTTTTCTTGGTATGTTTTAGTCATCAGCGAGATCTTTTTGTGGTAAGCCATAGCAATAATTGTCTCATTCTTTGCACTTTGTAAACACAAACAACAAGCAAAATTATTTCAAGCGAACCGTTTTAATCAATTGCACATACACTATCATGACAACAAGACCTGCAAAAATGCATGACAATTTAAAGCCATCACTGGTATTGCCTCATGACCACCAACCTATGCACAAGCACATACTGCCTAACATATTAACATGCACATGGTTTTCTACTGCCACTTTGTTCCTTGAATTTGATCGATAGGTAAAATGTGCACAAGGATAATTGTAATTTTTTCTTTATTTTAATTATTATGTATTTAAAGACTAATTAACAGCTACCTAATTAATTAGTTATCTGATGATACAAGGGTAAAAGAGAAATATGGAATTGACTACATTCACATGAGTGAAATGTCACATGGACCTATTAGCTAACACACTACATATACTGTGACTTTTGAGTGCTTAATCTATCTACATGCAAATAAAAATCACAACCCATGGCATCCATACACACCTATGCACAAATACATGTTGTCTAACATATTATCATGCACATGGTTTTCTACTGCTACTTTGTTAATTGGCTTTGATTAACGGGTGAAATGTCCACAAGGATAATTATAATTATTTCTTTCTTTTTATTATTATGTATTTAAAGACTAATTATGTCATGTCCCCTTCCAGTTGACATCTCTGATGCGAGATTAGCCTATTATGCTTGAAACCCTCGTAGGTGATAGTGTGGATGAGTCACAGTTGGGGCTTAGTTTTAGTTCTTACTATGAGAGAATCTTCCAGTTTGGCCTTACGTTTGGGGTCGTTCGGACATCTAATTACTTGACTTACTATTTTTAGTAAGTAAAGTCACTCAGCGGAGCACCCCTGCTATTTTTAGCAGTTTGGTCTGATCATATGCAAATTCAATCACTTATTCTCCAGCTTCAGACGGTTCATTAATCGGACTGCTAGGAAGATAATATTATCATCAAAATTAAATAATAATTATTTTGAGCTTATATTATAAGAGTTATAATATTATTTAATATTATATAACTTAAGTGAACCTAAAGGTTTGACCAACATAAAAGAAGAGGCCACTTTTCAATTATATTTTATAATTAAAAAGTGCATGAGGACTTTAATAAATAAAAGTTGAATTCAACTTTATTTAAATGATGCCTTTTGAGGAAAAAGTCGACCCTCTTGAGAATATAAGGATTTTTCATTGTGAAGAGCTCATTATGTTGAAAAATCGAATTTTTGCCAAGTCCTTCTGAGAACAGAGCCAAGGGTTCCAGTTTTCATTTTGCATTGAAGCGAGCCATCTTGATGTTGATTCGGAGACTGTAAATATCAAGCGTTGTGCTTACTCAGAGAGCCAAACATTCGGAGGTTATCAGAACTTATTCAAGACTTTTCTTCGAGTTTGGATCCGGTGATTGTCGAGCGGTGGTGTGCAGGCTATCTTTGCATTTCATGGCATCACTTACTAAGGCCGTACGGATTTCTTCTTGCTGTACATTTCTGTTGCTAGGGCCGTACCATCTAGTACAGGCCGTACTTTTCACACTGGGTCATACGCCTTCCCTTTTTGTAGTCTGCCTTCACCAACAGGGGCGCATATCTCACTGGCTCCTTTTGCTATCATCTGGCGCAGGGGAAAGAGGAATTCTATGATGGCCGTACCATATCATGACTCTCACAGGCGGCTGAAATCAGGTTTTTAGTTATTGAAATCAACTTGCTTTTTACCTTGCATGTTAGGGTTTGAAATTTGTAAACACTGAGAAAGCATAAATAAACTATTCGCTATTGATCTAAGATTCAAATCTGTCAGTTTTCAGCTTGTATGATTTATTATAGATTTTTAAAGCAATTTCTTTCAAAATCGCACTTTATCTATTATTGCAAAAAAACACAAAAACATCAAAAATGCTAAAAAACAATCAGTTTCGAACGATGAAACAGGGGTTTCTACAAATTAACGACTACCTAATTAATTAGATATGAGATGATAGAAGAGTAAATGAGAACTAGCAACTTGATAAAAATGCCAAAGTTAACATGTGAAAGTCAAGGTGTCTAGATTAAATACTCATTGCATTCCCCAGAAGCACATTTTCCTGAGGAGTTTTGTAAAACAGTTCACTTGCCTTATAAATGCTTCCGTATTTTGCATGTCTGCCTATGAGGACAATAACCATGATATCTGACAACATTCCCCTATCCTTTATGATTTCCTAATAGCGAAAAAGGTCAAAGCACTTGCAGAGTTTGGGTTTACTTCTCTATACTGCATTTGCCTGGCAGTTTCCAAAGCCTTTTGAACACATTGTCCTCACATTCTTCCAAACCTCTCATTATGGGACACGTTGTCAGCACATTGGTTTCAAAGCACTCATTATGGGACAGCTCTACAGTAATTGAAGATATCTAATCTTTATAGGACTTAAATGCACTAAGTAGAATGGACAAAAGGGTTTCTACATAATGCCTATGAAACCACGTTTCTTTGACGAGTTTTGTCAAACAGTTCACCTGTCTTCTGTATGCTCCCATATTTTGGATTTATGCCTACGAGGACAATAACTATGACTTTTAACAAAATTCCTCTATCCTCTATGCTTTGATGACAACGAAAAACCTCAAAGCAACTGCACAGTTTCAGTTATTGTCGACACATTGTTCCAAAGCTCTCATTATCCCACACGTTGACATAATTTTGGTTCCAAAGCTCTATTTATGGGACCGCTTTGCAGTAATAAAAAATATGCAAACTTTACAGGACTCACATGCATAAAGTAAAATTGACAAGAGGGTTTCTACATAATTCCTATCAAACGCAGATGAAACCTTCGCATTTGAACAAGAAATTTGAATAGATAATACTTAAACTAGTTTAAAATAAAACCCTACTTGCATTTCTCATATTAAATAGAAGAAAACAGGAAAAACTTACCTCTTCTGACCTCAAGTAACTTGTTTCTCGCTGTCCAGTGTGCAACTCTGCAACTACAAGATCTCCTGCTCGGCCACACGATAGAGCACTATGAAATACAGCTTCGTTATGCACTTTAATGGAAAGAAACTATGAAAATTAACAAATTATCACCTCAAGTAACTCATTTCTGGGTCTGGACTCTGCAACTATAACATCTCCTGCTCAGTCACTACAAACTCTTCCTCAGAACATGGGCTTATAGAACACAAAAACAACACACGCAAAGTAATAGAGATGCATAGCAAGTGGCTTAACTCTATATTAAATGACCAAAGTACCCTGGCCACGCGTGGCCACCAAGCCATTCCAGTGCCTTCACCTCCACCAGATGCCATTTAATGCATTTAATTTGCATTCATGCATTACGTACGTCTACCCGTTTATTATAAACTATGCCTTTGCTTAACTTTATTTAATCAATCTATGCGCTCGCATTTTCCTGACACATTTAATCGCATTCATGGATTACATACCTCTAGCCGCCAGTTTTTAAACTATGCCTTTGCTTAAATTTATTTAATCAATCTATGTGTTCGCATTTTCGAATTTTTAAAACGAAAATGATTTATAAAGCTACTCGGACGAATAGAAAAATAGATAAATGCTAATTTTCCAATATAAAAAATAGCTCTCCAAATTTAAACTATACAAAAAAATAAGTAATATGTTAAATGTCGAATGTGATTGGTATGCTGCGGTTAAAAGCATTAGGGAATGCATAAGTATTCCTTCTTGGCGGCTAGAAGAACTAATAAGGGATAAATACAACATAAATGAACCTCATTAGTTCACCACAAGCACAACTATACAAAAGCTTAGGTTATCTTAAATTACAAACAATTTCAAAGTGTAGGTGACTTACACATTACAATTTATCTAGAAAGCCTTGAAAATAAAAAAATTCTCATAAAAGGCCATCACACATTGTGCTAATGGAAGTAGCACCCATAACCAAAATTATAATAGGAAGTGTGTGATATAATTATGTATCACCACCTGGCACAAACAAGACCTTTTACTTCCTTACATGTACATACAAGTACTAATAGACCAAACCCACGGTGTCAACTCAACATAGCAGTAGCAAGTATGACTCTCAAATCAAAGACACATGTCATTATATTGCTAGCTTGAATTCTTGGTTAAAAAAATTAGATAAAAGGTGCAATGAAAAATATTCTAGAAATGCAATGGGAATTTGACACATGGAATACCATCAAGGACCTAAATTCAAAGCATGACCATGACTAGGCAATCTTAAAGAATAAAGAAGGCATGGAAAATTTTAATTCAATGGGGATAAGGGTTGGTAAAACAATGGTATGTGACGAGATTAAGTTACAAATTTAAGTGAAACAACTAAAACAAGTAGTCAACATTAAAATACAAAACCAAAGTAGCAAGGTGTATAGAAGACCACAATGCATAAGGACTAGGGTTTTAACAAAAAGAAAAAAAAGAAAAAAATCCTTATCAATTAAGGATCTCTCCAACAATACTAAGGTCTTATATCCCATGGTCTCTTTTGTCAAATTTCTAGTTATAACTATCTAGACACTAGTGTCATGTATAGACATTCATGCTATGCCCTACCATCTTGCAAAAAATTATCATTAAGCAATTGTTTCTTAGCATTTCACCCCTACTATGTGCTCACGTCAATTGTAACTGTTCCATAATGAATTTGAACGGCTCTTTAGTCCTTGACCTCACCCATTTCTCCCTCCCAAGTTAACATCTTCAATCTATTTCATACAATCTATCAATTTTTGAATTCATTTTCTCAAACTATAACTCTCTTGTAAGTAATTTTCTAGCATACTACAACATTCTTTGGCATTTTAATATCCATGTGAACACGCCAAAACTTTTCAACATTCTCTTGAAGGTCATTGTAGCACTGCACAGCTAGCATGGTCTCGCTTGAATTCTCCAATAATTTGAGTTAACTTTTTGTCTTGTTGTTTTAGTAGTTAATGCTCTTTATATACACACTAGTTTAGCACTCCTTGCTGACTTGAAAATGGCATTCATATATTTTTTAACAACTTTTAACTCCTAAACATAAGTAGGATAGAAGCACACACATTTTTCTATCTTCTTGGTTGTCCACGGACATTGAAAGACCAAAATAGGAAATTGACCATTTGTAGAAAGATCCTAGGTAGCTCCAACGTCTCCTCTCATTTTAGTTCCAAGTTTTATTTAGAATTCCTCATCACACAAGGGTTTTCACTTCCTCTCCATCTCTTCTTTAAAATTTATTTTGTTATAGTTTTAGTTTAGATCTAATTTCTATCATTTCCATATTGCCTCGAGTTTTCTTTTATTTTCCTATGTGCAACTAGACATAAGTTTCTAGGTGAGAGACAAGTTTTCTAGCATTATGTGTCACAATAGTTGTACAAATGACAACACGTTATGTATACATTTTCACAGTGTAGGCATTATCAACGAAGAACCTTAGCTTCCAATTCTAGGTTCCATTTTAGTTCTTAAATTTCGTTCTAATTTAATTTTGTTAGATTTTAGTTCCAATTAGCAATAAATTAATGTTTTTTATTATTTACATTACTTTAGCTTAGTGAAGTATATTTTTCTAAGATTAAAACATTTATGGGATAGTCTAGTTATTTTTTACTCTTTTACATTAAACTATAGGAAAAATATTCATAAAATAACATTCTAATTGAAACCTAAGTTTATCTTGGAGTATTGTACGAAAAAAATTAAATTTAGAAAGAAAACAAACATTCAAAACCATATCACTCTTTTATACCCTAAATTTTGGTGAACCCAACATTAAAATTATAAAAATAAATATAAAAAACTTCAAAACAACGAAAATATATATTATCATTTTGGGTTGTGTGTCATGAAGCCTCTATACAAAATATTTTATGAGCTTCACAACCCAATATCTATATTTTAATAAAAAAAATTATAGAAGCATTTGAAACTTAAACATGTCTTTCACTAGACCATGAACAAATCCTATTTGAACAATATTGCACTCAACTTATCTTTTGATCTAAATAGTACAACTCTTCCATAGTTACCTACTTCTACTATGTATCATAACTTCGAGGGAGGCTTCAATCATGAAGTCGCCCTTTGCATGCCTCCTTGGTCTGAGGTGTTTCAATTGGATAAACATTTGGTACATTATCAATTCATTAATTTTGATTAAATACTAACACTTGCTCCCTCATTCTAGAGTCCATAAGGACTCAATGGTGCAACCAACTAGACAAACAAGATGTTTTTCATGGCATAGATCTAATAGCTAATAATGATATCTCTACCACAATGGCTACCTAGAAGAAAACTCAATATTTTCATTTTAACATAGAAAATAAACTAATTTCTATGCCTAGATTGACTTTGAGTGCCCACATGGCAACCTCTACGCATATGACCACCTCTCTGATGTTAGCATCTAACATCGTATTCTAATATGGGAATATTCATCAAACACAACTCTTGTCATTTAGTTATTATATTGGTCACCTTACTATCTCACAAGTCATCTCATTTCAAACCATGATAACACATTCTTTTCACAACCACCTCCAATTTCTCTTACTACTACTATCCCATTACATACCATGGAATTCATCATAAACTATCTCATACAAAGTGTGAGCATCTTACAATAATAGATTTCTTCACTTTCTATCAACTCACAACCTCTTATTACTACCTATTATCATTATATCCGACTATAACTTGACATCCTCCCTACACCCCTTCTTGTAGGTTTTATTTTACCCCATTTTGAGAAATATAATGGGCAATCCACACTCTCATCTTTCACTAACTTGTGTAGTGATTCTCTTTCAAGATAATATGCTAGCAAAACCTTTTTTTCTCATTCCCTAAAGGATGCAATGGATTGGTTTTTCTCTCTTCATGATCATTCCATCTTATCATTTGACTAATTCATTAACCAATTCTTAAAACACTTCCAAGAAAACATTGGCCCACAACTCATTTGTACTAACTTGGTTCACTGTAAATAAGGAGCCAATGAAAAAGTTACAAACTACATATTTCATTACCAATCACTCTTTTTGCAAATTCCATATGCACTACCTACTTAGATGTGTAGAATGTTTTTTATAAAAAAAACCTCTCATTCAAGATAAAAACTTATTATTTGAGATATCCATCATTTCCACATCTATGAAAAGCCTTGCATGATTACTAATAAAAATATGTTTGCACTTGAAACATTTCATTCAATATATTATAGATTCTAATGTCATATAGATCGTTGGAATGAAAAACAAAGAAAATAAGTTTGTCCCTCCACCCAACAAGAACATTCATCCACCAATTTTATTGACCCTGTTAGTTCTCAAAAATGTTGGTTGAAAAACCAAATGAGGTTGCCAAGCTCTTGGTACATTTTAGGCTAACAAACAAGGCCAAATGGTGTATTTGAACCTTCTTCTCTTTAGGCTCTACCAGACCTAGGAGGGTGTACCTATGTAATTGAGGCAGACTTAAACCATGTGTTTCCTACTTGAGAAATCTATCCACAATGGAAATTGGACGTGGAGAGATGCAAACCTAATTTGGTAAAGACCCTAAAACATTTGCTAATTTCAAGCCCATTTCCTTATGCAATACAATATATAAAATATTCACAAAAGCTATTTATATGAGACTTCAGCCGATTATTCCAAGGATCATATCACAAGAGCAAGGTGGGTTCGTTCCAGGGAGAGAAACGTATGAAGGAGAAATTGTTGCTCATGAGGTTCTCCATTCAATCTCAACGTCGAACTTGCCATCTTTCATAGTTAAATTAGATATGATGAAAGCCTATGACAAGGTTGATTGGCAGTTTCTCAATAAGGTCCTAGAAAAGTTTGGCTTTTGTTCTCATTAGCGCAGATGGATAAGGTATTGTCTATCTAGAGAAAAGTTCTCAGTAATTATAAATGGAAATCCTTCAGGTTTCTTTAACGCTTATCAAGGGGTCAGGCAAGGTGATCCTCTCTCCCCATTTCTTTTTTATAATTATGGCAGAAGCTTTAAGTCACTTCATCCTCTTGAAACATAGTGAAGGCTTATGGAAGGGAGTGCAAATAGTAGATTCAAATATCTTGGTCACGCATTCTCTTTTTGTTGATGATACCCTACTTTTCAATAAATCTTCATTATTCGAAGCAAAGCAGGTTAAAGAGGTTTTGAACAAATATTCTTCAACATCAGAGCAAAAAGTAAATCCTACCAATTCCAAGGTGTACATTCTAAACACCCCAAAGGATCTTAAGAAGAAAATAGTCACCACCCTTGGTTTCCAAGAAGCAAAATTTCCCTATACCTATTTAGGGATCTTTTTCTTCAAAGGCTCTAATAGGGCGCATTATTAGGATAAGGTAATTAGTAGACTTAAGGCAAGAATTTTAATATGGAAAGCAAGATGGTTATCTCTATCTGGAAAAATCCTTCTAATTAAATTAGTGTTATCATCCATCCCTAACTATTTCCTTGTTTTCCTTAAAGCCCTCGCTTCGGTAATCTTGGAAATAGAGAAAATAATAAGACCTTTTCCTTGGAAAGGTAATATTGACAAGCATAAGAAGGTCCCTTTGCTATCCCTAGCGAACCTAGAAAGAGGCAAGAAACAAGGGGGGGATGGAATCCAGAATCTTACATGGAGAAACAAAGCTTTTGGAGCCAAGTTAGCATGGAAAATATACAACAATCCGGATGCAAAATGGGCTAAAATTCTACAGACTAAGTATTTAGATAATGCTCTTCTTTCAAGAATCTTAACAGTTGCAAACCCTCCAAAGGGCTCTACCATTTGGAACTTCATTTTGCAGAGTAGGGATCTTATAACAAAATATGCATCTTGGGGAAGTGAATAATGGGAAGAGTGTTAAGTTTTGGGATGACTCATGGAACAAGAAGCCACCTTTGTCAGACAATCAAGACCTGTAGAAGGTAAGAAATATCCTTTTAGAAGCTTGGGGAGAAAATTTTTTAGATTATGTGCATTCCTCGGGTCCTATAAATGGGAAAGTAGTGTGGAGAAAGCCTTCAAAAAATATATTGTCACCTCAGCAATTGGTGTTATTCACTAGCATCATGAAAGAAAGAATAGTATATTTACCTACAAAACCAGACCGAATTATATGGGCAGCCTCAAGAATAGGTTCCTTCTCTATGAAAGAAGGATACTCAGTTTGAAGTCAATCCAACCATGCTGCACAACAGCAACGTGCCTTTCTCTTCTATTGGAACAATAAAGTTCTACCAAAAGCAGGTGGTTTTGCATGGATTGCTATTCAGAAAAGGATTTTAACTAGTGACTGTTTGGTTAAGTTAAGAATTTTTTATCCTTTCAAATGCCCTTTATGTGAAGAAGAATTTGAAATAGTTGATCATCTGCTTTTCCAATGCAATTTTGCATTCCTGTGTTGGAGCTTTGTTAAAGCACGGCTTGAAATCAATTTCCCTCTACCAAACACACTTTGGGATCTCTTCCAAAGTTG
>VDFB02016883.1:0-25840 GCA_007258455.2 Sequoia sempervirens | reverse complement strand
AGAAAGTGCTCCCATCATACCACTTAGGGTAAGATTCCTTAACAGGATTAGGAGCTGGAAAAGTTACAATCTTATCTCTCAACAACTTTTGTAAGGAGGTATAGGATTTCGATAGCTTTGTGAACTTTCGATTGTGTCTGAGGTTGTTGTCATTAGTAGCAGCTACTACATTTGCAATGGCTTTTCCTTTTCTGGAGATTGATATAATGGATTTCCCTTCAAAATGGGTGTGCGGGGAATATCCCCCAAACTGAGCAACCGTATGTTGGTACTCTCATAAAGTTGTACACAGATGTGCGAAAGAAGGATATTTCATCAAGGAGAACTTCTCTTTCTAAGGCCTTTGTAAGTTTCCTATGAATACCTTCTACATGTTAGAGTCAGGCAACTGATATGAGATTTGTGAAAGAAGCACTTGGTAACGCGCTATGAAGTCAGTGATCTTCTCATTGTCTACTTGCTTACATCGGACGAGATCCAAGAAGCTCATCTTCGACCCGATATTTGCTTGGAACTGTCTAAGGAATTGGTTAACAAGCTGATCGAATGAGAAGATAGAATTGTCAGGAAAGGAACAATACCACTCGAGTGTTGTTTCCTTGAGAGATCAGGGGAATAGTTTAGCCATCAAAGCATCATGATGGAAGAAGTCAGTGCAAAGAGCATTAAAGGAAGACACATGTTTATGGATCCCCCTTGCCACTAAATTTCTCAAACTTTGGAATCTCCATTCCCTGGGGGAAAGGATTGTTTAAGATAGCGACTGAAAATGGACTATGTTAGAAGAAGGGCTAGAAAATGGGATGGGTCGAGGCTCGCTAACTGACTCTGCATCTTACCCATATTATGAAGTAGAGTGTTTAGAATAGGGTCGTTAGAAGATAGAGGGCTAGAGGATCCTCCTCCTCCAAAACCATTGCTAGGTCCACTTCCAAAACCACCACTGGTGTGACTTCTACTAGAGCTGCTACTAGAGCCACCACCACCGGTAGGGCCTTCCCCGGAACCACTTCCATGACCTTGACCAAAACCACTTTTTCCAGCACCACCTCTGCTACCAAATCCACTGCCACTACCAAAGCCTCCACCACCTATTCTGCTGAAACCTCCACCCTCGGAGGTGACAGAAGGGGTAAAGCTAAAGCCCAACGAGACCTTATTCACTTTGACAATTTTTGATGGATTAGGGATGGAAGCAATACTAATGGAAGTGATTGCATCATTCATGTAAATTGAAGTAGGAGGCATTGATACTCCTAATTGTCTCTCAGGCTCTTGAAAGGTGACTCCTTACACAAAACCAGAGTTGCCCAAAGGAGCGCACACTTTGGTGATACCAAAGAGACTACTTAGAAGTTCAATGCCCATTTGATATTTTCCCATCATGTGTTTTAATTCACTAACAACCTGAGTGGCCCTAGCCATCTTCAAATTTCTTTCCAAATGGTGTTCAAGGTCACCAAATCCTTTAGTAAGGGAAAATACATAATCAACGAGAATTTGAATGACCTCATGCTCATCCACCGATGATGGCATGGGAGACATAGGAGGTGTGGGAATGCGATCGGTCTCGTCAGTGAACCCCATCTCATTCCTCAATAACTATTTTTGTTTGACCAAACTAATGGTGAGACCAAAGAAAAGACCTTTAGAGATACCAAGTGAGACATTCATTCTATCCATTGGGAAGTGTCGTATACTTCTCAGGATATGCGTAGAAGTTGTGGACTAGGTTGTGATGCTCATAAACCTTCACAACATGCGAGGTCACAACAACCATGAAATATATAAAGGGAGTTTCAACACCAACAAATGAATAGACGTTGGTTCACATCGGGTACACCAAAAATGTAAGAGAGGGGGACCACCGCATACAAGACCCCAGGTCACGGAGGGTTGAGACGTGAGAGGCTGCCCTAACTTACCTCAGCTAAGTGTATGTTTAGGGTATGAGGATGAGAATGATGAGGATTTTTAGGGTCCTATGATTACTCTATAATTTTAGTTTCAATGTGGGGCTAGGTGAGTCGATCTCTAGGTCCAACTTTGCACCTCAGGGAGCTCTTTGCCTGAGGACGTCAGCGCAGACTTCAAATGGCAGCGTGATGTGCTAACATCTCAGAAATGCGTTGTAGTCCGTACAATCATATTACAACAAAGGTGAGGTTAAACACATCAAAATGACTTACCAGCATAGCTATCTACTTAAAAGGCTAGAATGATGTAACTAAATAGATTAAGTAATCTCTAATTTATAGAGCAAATAAGCAAAAGTGATAAAGATGAGGAGAATCTCACGATGAACTCGTTTTCCAACTGATCATCCAAGAGCTCACACACCTACACATAAAAAGAGAGAGAATGTTGGGAGGTTGTTGTATAGGGGTCTGCCTCAGTCAAACCCCTGTTTAGGTGTTCCCACCTCGTGGAAAACCAATGGAAAAGATAGAGGATTGATAAAACACAAGCATTACAAAAATAGTACTATGCTACTCAACCAAATGATAGAGGAGAGGAGAGGGAAGCTTACCACCTCCACCAAGAGTACTCAAGGTTGCTTGGGGGATAAATGAGAGGAACTCAAGCCTCTGCTGTAATGGCGTGGTGCCAAAATTTCTCTACTGATGTGATGGAGTGAGATATTACTGCTATCGAATGCTTGGAATACTTGGAGGTGAGCTTGTGAGAGTGAGACTATGAGAGCCAAGTCTGTTCCAGATTTCTTCCAACCTCCAAATGTAAATTCAAAGATTGATTGTGAAGGGATGAGAAATAAAATGACCATATTCGAGTCGGGTGGCCAAAGGAGGCATTACAACTTCGCTGCCAATGGGAAGAGTAACACCTATGCTGGCTCAGCCACAAGAATCTGCTAGGGATGTAAGTGCACCATGTGGAAATTCATGCACTGTGCGGGTGTCCCTGACAAAAATTCCTCCATTGACACATAAAATGGGTTCCAAGTGGACTGCTATCAATGAGCTTAAGTGAATTAAGCCTCCAAGTTAGGTTTTCTAAAGTGTAATAAGGAAAAAAAAGGAATTGCACCTAAGGTGCAAATTCACTCTTATACAGAATCAAGTTATAATTGTAACAAGAGTTTTACACTTTTGGGGCAATTATAACCCAATTTCTTATGCTTTTTACTTTATGTTCTATGACTCACTAAATTTCATTTGGGTTTAAAACGAATGCTCAAATGAGACTAAAATTGAACCCTCATTTCTTCATTGTCTTTTGGGTTTAAAATTGAACAAACTTAACATTTTGGTTGGTGCATAAATGAATTCATCTTAGCTTTAGAGGGTAAAATGAATGAGTGTTCACTCTGTTGTGACACACTTGTAGTATGTATCCAATCCCCTTGTGCTTCATGCGATCTTGGGTGAAGAGAAACACTCTAAGTGTACTTCACTATTTGTGTGCACTTATAGTATGTATCCAATCCCCTTGCACTTTGTGCGATCTTGGGTGAAGAGAAATACTTAAGTACAATTTTATGCTTTGTGTTACCCTTAAGAGAGGACTTACTATGAGATACACCTTGCAATGGGAAACTCATAGGAAAGTTCTTACAATCACGTTTACCGGTGGGCTATATCAAAGGTTGGGAAATCGTGAGAAAGTACCTTCCATCTTGGACTATGTAACATACTACACCTAGTACCATGCCTTAAGTGGAACGAGAATGGTAGTAAGCCTTAATTGGAAAAGTGTGTGCATATACAACTGGGTGTTCTTGGTTTGTTACTAAGAACCATTGTTTAGTTGCCAAAATCCTTAATGCTTGTTGGTGTGAGAACGATTGTTCTAAAGCCGCCCCACATTTTTACTATTCATTGTTGAAATAGAAAAATCCTTAAGATCTTTGGATCTTCAAGATTTTGAGATTTGGTGGTCTCGAGAAGTGTGTACCCTAGAGGGGAGCCAGTGTGGCCAAATCTCTAACTGTTCACATTGTCTTAGTATTTGTAGAAATTCAAGTGGGGACTCAGGTGGTAAGTGATTGTGAGTCAGTTTAATACTTTGCTTGGTTCCAAAATGTTACAAACAAACATTCACAATCTTCCTCAAAATTTCAAACCCTTTAGTCTAAATATGGATACCCTTTGAAAAAATCCTTGATATTAATGCTTGTCCTAAGGATTTCTATCCTTAGAGATTTATAAATATCTTGACTTATATCTCAATCTATATTTCCCAAAGTCAACATAAGCAACTAAACTTGAAAAAATGGACATTTTGAAATTTATGATGTTTCTAACATAGACATTTAGTTTGAAAACATAATCAGGACGAGTGTTTGTGCTAAAATAAACTCACTTAAGCAAGATAAACTTCAAAAATTGAACCCCACATGACCATTTGGAAACCAATCATGTCGGCTGAACAACCTGACCTTATGCCGGCCATCATACAAGGAAAAAATTGCAAAAATGAGTCCAAAATCATTGAGTTATATTTTCAAAATCATTGAGTTCCATTATCCAAAGTCATTTAATTCCATTGTCAAAATCATTGGGTCCTATTTCAAAAATAATTTGAGTTCTATTTTACCAAAATCATTGAGTCCTTAGGGTTTGATCACTTTAGAGGTATAGCATATTTCACAGTACCTTGGTCTTGGAAAACAAAAGTTCATTCTAGGTCAACATTGGGTCAAACATTTCATCCATCCTTCATCATATTTCATCCTTCACTTTACCAAACTTTGCAAACTTTTGAACACACGAACATTTTGGACTTAGACATCAATCAAACCAAACCATAACTTAGCTACTTTTTATGTGAAATGAATCCTTTTCCATGCATTTGGTTAAGTTAGTTATCATCTTTGAACTAGTTTATCTTGAAGGTCACGAGTCTACCCTAAAGATTCTCAAGTTCATAAACATCCTTTGTCAAACATCAAACATCAAAAATCTTAAGTCAAAAGTGTCGTCCCCAAAATGTTTGCAAAGATCACTTTCCATATCATTCACCTTTTTCATCTCCCATTGCCACCATTGGTCCAAAACACCTTAGAGGTTCACTTTTGCAACAAGGTCAAAACACAAGAAAAACATGGAATATAAACTTGACTCATACATCATGAGGTGTAAATCAACCAAACTATCAAAACCTTACAATGCCAATTGATTATCAAAACCCACATTTATACAATCCACACATGGGATCCTTATATCGTACGAACCTCAATGCTACAAAAAATGTGAGTATGCCTAATTAAAATTTTGTAACTCCTTTCCCTATGGTAGATTTAAATCAAATTCAAAACCTACAAATCTATTAGCCAAATGATTAATACATGAGTCTTCAACAAAACAACATTATCCCATCAAATCAATACATGCCAAATGTGAATATACCAAATAAAAACTTACCAAAGATGAACATATCAAATCCAAACTTGGTGAACTATGGGATAAATACATTTACAAATCACACCAATTTTGTTCAAAATCCAAACAATATACTAGAAACTCAATGTGTTGATCCAAATCAAGGTAACACCATGCAAAATCAAGGTTACCTAAATCAAAGCAATGTGTTTCCCAACCACAACAATATTTAATGCCAACCTATCATGCAAACTATAAACATCATCCCAAATTAGAACATGGTCCAAAATCAATTTGTGCATGATCCCATACAAATACGACAAGTGTATATTCCAAATATGGTTGAACAACAACCAAACCCACTACACCAAGGGTATCAAAATCAAAATCTAGATCAAATTATGTGAAATAAAATTGCCACACTTAGAAAATTCATTGATTCATATCACCAAGAGACATCTCCACCCCAAAATCAACATGCTCCCCCATTGATTAAATCATGTCATCAAAACATTGAGTTGTGTCTGCAACCACATCAAGAACAACATCTTCAATATCAAGAAGTTGGATACCAAAATCAACAACCTCAACAACAAGATCAATCACCACATCTCCAAGATGAATCACAACTAGATCAAACACAAAAATCACAAGATTCACAAGATAAAAACACCATCACCAGAAGTGAATGCACTCCTTTAGGGAGCCAATTGAATTAGTATTAAACACATTAGTCCATGCTAAACTTATCAATCTTCCAGAAGCATTCAATGCAGGTTAATCTAGCATCAAGTTCTCATGGGATGATGATAATGCTTATTGTGAATACCATAGAAAAAAAGGTCATGACATGTTAGATTGTATTGAACTCAAAGATCTCATCCAAGACCTTCTTGATCAAGAAAAAATAACTGTTGATGATGATGATCAAGATTCAACGATTAATGATGGCAGTGACAATATCACCACCACAATTTTTTAAAACAATGATCAAGATCTATCCATCAATGAGCACCTTGAAGATGTTTCTACCACATCCAACGATCAAATCAAAACACATCAAGAGTCATTTTTTAATCATGATCAAGATCCATCAACAATATCCAACAACGATCCATTTCAAGAAGCATTAACATCATTTGATCCTATGATTGAAAACATTGATAATATCCCCACCACCATGTTTGCAGATAAAATTCAAGATTCATCTGCCAATGATCATGTTGACAATGTCTCTACATCACCCAATGAGCTAGAGGACATATCTCAAGAATTTATTCTAACACATGATAACATCTTTCACGAAAGTCTAGAAATGGTCCTTTCCAAGAAATTTTGACATCCTTTGTCCTTTCCAAGACATATTGACATCCTTTGATATTGAAGGAATTCTTAATTCAACACTTGATCAAAGTCCACTCAAATATCAAGAAAATATTGAGCTAATACCCATGCGTAATGAAGACATTCAAGAACCCTTTGTAAGCAATCCATCCTTTGAAATTAACCCAAGAGCTTGATCCAAAGCATGTTGAAAGAAATTCCAAAATTAATCAAGATTAAAAATTTGTATTCAAGATACTACCATGATCTAATGGGTATTTTCCAATCCATACAAGATGTCACAAATAATGATAATATCCATATATCACATAATCCTCCATCTACCCATGAGTTGCTTACTCCTAATGGACATGTAGATGATCTTCATCCAAAACAAGAGTCTCATACTCTTGATATCATTACCAAGGAACAAGAGTCTCCTACTCTTAATATTTTTACACATGATAAAGGCATAGGAAAATCCATAAATACATAAAAAATTGATCATGAAGAAAACCTCTACATAGATGGTAAACAACCCCATCACACCTCCTAGAATAAAGCAAGTATACAAAGTCAAAGAGAAAGTGGTCAAACAACCTCCCATGGTTCCTTCCATTCCTCCCCTTAGGGAAGAAAAGAAACCTATAGTTGATCAACCCGCTCCTACACAAACACAACTTGAAAACAAAACTAAAAGAAATAGAGGTTCTAGAGAGTGTAGGCGTAGACGCCGTGCCCTTGCTTGTAGGTTACATGAAGAATTAAACAAAGAAAATCAAGATCCAAACTTGACTGAAGCAATGCATGATGAATCTACCCCTTCCCCAAAACAAAATAATCCAATGCAACAACCACAACAAGAGTTCCATGAAGGTTATCCTTCAACCTTCTATTGTGATTAACTTAGATGACGATGGCGAAGTTGCTAAAATTGATGAAGAGGTGCATAATGAATTGAATACATTGTTTTCCTCTTCCATGAGCTTAGATGCCAAATCTCCTACAAAGAGTGTTGAACTTGGTAATGACCCTAGTTTGACACTTTCCATTGTCCTTTGTCTAGTTGTCCACCTTCGGTATACAAGGAACATGATTGGGATGTAGAAAACCTACTAATAGGTTGACTTGCATGTGCCTTACTAGTCTTTTGCATTATTTATTTCTTTTTAATTTTTTTTTGTGTGATTGCATGTGCATAATGTGATCCCCCATGATGTTTTGTTTGATGTTCTCTCTCTTTGTGACATTCCTCTATTTGTATCTTCATTCTTCTCTATGTTGTACATCTTTTTTCCTTTTATATTTTTCATTTGTCTTGTGTTTTCCTTTTGGGGATGATGCAAGGCGTCAAGACATTCATGTCTCTTCCATGTTGATTAGAAAGGTTTTTCTTTGTTTTCACTCTCTTTGTGTCATTCTTCCAATTCTATGTGTATTAGGGGAATAATGATAGTTCCAAGCTCCCTATAAACATTGCAGCAAGAACATATTGACCCCAAATCCATAGATCCCTTATGTGTTTGGTGTTTTCATTTTGTGGGCAACCTGTCTCTTTTCTTTTTCTCTTAGATGATGGAACTTTACTTGGAAACATATGGCTTGGCATAGGGATTTTCCAAGTTAGCTCTCATGTCTTATTTTTTTGCATTAATCATTTGCTACTTTAAATTAATTTCTCACAACATGGTGTTTAGCAATTTCTTTAAAGTGGGGGAAAACATTGGCATTATTCCTTTGTATTATTCTTTTTCATGGTTAATGGTGTAGTCTTTTTATTTTGAACAATGTGTTTTTTACTTTGTGGTGACATTGGGTGTGATGTCCCTCAAGAGCATGATCTCTCTTAGCATATTATATTCTTCTTAGTGGCTTGATGTGACACACTGCATCCCCTAAGTTAAAGACCTCACATGAACTAGGCAAGACTCCTTTGAACATTTCCTATTTTACATGTGGCATTTGTAGTTATATGGCCACCTTGAATAACACAACTTGCATGCCTATGGAGCCATCTTGTTTGTTCATGAGCTCCAAGCATACAAAGTTTTTCTTGTCTCATGAAGCTCAATTTTTTTTTTGCGTAGCACATTATTAAAGTTATCAGGGGGTATAACTTTGGTATGGTTTGAGTAGGAAGCCCAACCGAAGCATGAATTTCCCTATAGCCACTTGTGTGTGTCTGTGAGTGCATACTAGCCATGAGTGTATGTTCCTCACCTTTTAGGACTTCTCACCCAGTGGATGACCAGGAGTTCCATTTCCTCAGAGTGAGTATGCATTATTTTTAGACAAACAGCCTAGATCTGATCCACATTATGATGGAAAAATGGTCAAATCTTGATCTGAATCCTTTACTTTACCTTTTCTTTTTTGTCTTTGGCAGTGTATGATTGTGCTTTGTTGTTGCTCTTTATATCATTCTCATGTGTGCTCTTTTGTGCTTATGTTGGTTTGTTGTGAGATCTTAATCCAGGGGGCTTGATCACCCCTCTTGATCATTGTCTCTTCTTACTTGCATTGATGCACTTGGACCCCTCTTGATGCATGTTTGTCTACTTTAGTGTGAGTTTGAAGCAAGTTCATCCTCTCACTAAAGTGGGGGATAAATGTAGTGTCAAAAAATTTCATCGAGGACATTTTCACACTTGTTTCGGCCTTCGTGAATTTGGGTCTAATATTTCCTTGATTTAGTGTTGTAATGTGGATGACACATTCACATTAAGTCTTGGGCCCTTGTGAACTAATGAATTTAAATGGTACCTTGCTAAAGTGTTGTAACTCACTTTCACACTTTTATAAGGTTTTTCTAATTAATTGAACATAATAAACCTCTTTTTAACCTTAATCTTGCCTTATTTGGAGTGTTGTAAAGTGTTGTAACACACTTTCATGCTTTTCTAGGCTTGTAATTAATAATTAGGCTTCTTTATGCTTTAATTGGCCCTATTTTGCATCCACAAGCCTCACTTATTACATCTTTTCAAGGATAATCCTGACACCAATCATAATTCAGGTGTTTCTAGCTTGTGTGGCCCAAATTTAGTGATCCGGGACTCATTCACCATCTTGGGCGAATGGGTCCCACTTGGATCTTTTGGCCTTGAACTGGTTTTCACACATTTCCAAGCACTTTTGGTTTTAGGTCTCATACATTATGTGTGATGGGACTCATTCACCACCTTAGGCAAATGAGTCTCATGTGGTCTAAAATCAAAATTCATTCAAATTTCTAGTGAGATTTTATTCTCCTAGATTTGATGTCAGCTTGTAGTGTTGTAGTTTCGAGAATTCTTGCATAACTAGGTATAAATACAAGGTTCTTTCATTCATTTTACACCTAGCAAGTTGAATGAGAATTCTTATACCAAGTTTGAGTTCACAAGAGCATTCAAGGGTATATTTGTTAATTAGATTTGTACCCTACTGAATGCAAGATCCAACAATCTACTAAAACATGGAAACCTTCTTCAGATGTGGGTGGTCTGAATGAAGAAGGAATCTCCAGAGTGAGTTGGTTCTCTGAATGATAAATCCTATTCTAAATAATTTTTGGGAAAAGGGATAGAAGGACAGCCAATTAAAACTTAAATCTAACTGGTATTTCACTTAAAGTTATGAAATTCAAACATTGACACTCACAACAGCTTTCCTATCACAATGAATCTCACAATCCCATTGGCACATAATTCCATCAGTATTTTGCATGAAGATCCCTAAATGAAATACAACAAACAACCTGAAACTATGCAATTCTGAAAACACAACTTACAACAAGACATAAAAGGATTATGATTTGAACCACAAAGACATCAAATTGCTATTATAAAACTGAGACAGAAATGAGAAGGAGAATTTTGTTGCTTTATTAAACTAAAAAGAGTGAATAAGTCTGAACTAAGTACAAAAGGGTTCACAAGCTCAAAGATGTGTATGAGAAGGAACTCTAATCTGAATTGAGAAAAGAGACAAAAGACTAAGTCTTTTCAAATATATATCTCTCAAGAAACCCTAATCTGAGCTCACAAAGAAGCTCAAGGAAAAAGCTTCAAACTGTCTCAAAAAATGCATAAAAGCAGAAAAAAGCATGTTGCTTTTATGATCAAACTGTCAATCCTCTAAAAATAGGCTGAATCTACTTTAAAAGCTAGAAAAACACCTTATCTCTCCAAGATGAGACTCAAATCCGACCAAGAGAAGAAGTCAATATTAATCTGCTAAAAATAGCAAGAAATCATAAAATAATTTATAAAATATTGCTTTACGATTCTGCTTTACAAGATTGCAGATTTTGTAATTTATCTATTTTTTGCAATAAAAGATTGCAAAATCCTTTTGCAAAATAATTACATTCTTATTTCTCCATTACAATGCTTTTATTTTTCCCTTAAAAAATCATAAAAATATCAATACATCTCATCCTTACATCAACATCTCCAATTGATTTCTCTAAAATCAATTAAAACAAAAACCCTAAGTAGATAATTGACCTTGCTTTGAGAATACAAAAACCTAAGTGATAAAAATATACACTTCTAGGTCACAAGGTATTCACCATTCATACCAAATCTTAAAATATTTCTAAGGCACAAGATACAAGCCCTAAAGACTTAATGTATCGACCTAGGCATATAAATTTCCCCCTCAAATATTAAACTTCAGACTTTTGAATAAATCATAATACAAGGCCACCCTAATTCGAACTTCCCCATGTGCTATTGATAAACATGAATATTCTAGACAATTATGATGTTAGCTCGAATTAGGGCATGAAAAAAACAAGGTCAAACCCTAAAATGATTCATTTTGCAATTATCACTTTGGAAAAAATTGATCTTGGGTTGAAAGGAGCACTGCCACCATGATTGAGTTGAATTTGTAGCTTGTATGTTCAAGAATCTTCACCTTTACCTTCTGACAGTCAAATCCTCCCATGGGTAAGCTCAACTTGTATGTTGTTTTTATTCTTTACTCCATTCAAAGAATAAGAAAGGCCATTAAGGCTACGGCTTGCTCATGTTTCTTTCTTTTACCTTCCCGTGCTTTGTTCTTCTTGGACGCACTAGTACAAAAACAACAATATATGACTAAATAAACTACTAAAAATTGCATATAAATGACAAATTTTGGTCACATGACCATTAGTAGTTTATTGCCAGTCATTTATAACACGACCAAATTTATGACTAAACTATTTTAGTCATTTATTTGGTCATTGATTTGGTCATTGATTTAGCCGTTAATTTAGTCATTGATTGTTGTTAACTAGTCATTTATTTAGTCATTAATTTAATCATATATTTAGTCATTAATTTAATCATTGATTGTTGTTAATTGGTCATTTATTTAGTCATGGTAGTCATTTATTTAATCATATGTTTAGTCACATATTTAGTAATTACTTTAGTCATATATTTAGTCATTATTTTAATCATGGTAGTCATATATTTAGTCATTTTAGTCATATATTTGGTCACTGTATTCATTTATTTTAGTCATAGTAGTCATTTATTTAGTCATGGTTTAGTCATTTATTTGAGTGAATCAATGATTCAAGTTATAAATCAAATTTATGCATATAAACTTCAAATATCATAGATATTCAAATGTTTTTTTTTTGTATTAGATTAACATGAAAAATATATATACAATCAACAAACAACTTTATGCATATAAAGCTCAAATATCATAGATATTCAAATGTTTTTTTGTATTGAATGAAAACAAAAGAATATACAAACAGTAAACAACTGCATAACCAAAGGAATTACAAACAATTTTATGCATATAAAGTTCAAATATCATAGATATTCAAATATTTTTTGTATTGCATGAAAAAAAAATACAAACAACAAACAATTGCATAACCAAATGAATTACAAACAACATACAGTTGCATAAACAAAAATCCAAGAAATACATCCTTCACTACACTCTTGGTTTCCATGAAAGACAAATCCAAGATATGATACAAATGCTACAAACATTGAAGGGAGAAAAGACATGAAAATATATAATAAATGTAGTTATATTATTTGTGGTGCATATATTGTCCAATTCGGAGCAGCCTTTCCCTCCCATTCCAGCTGGACAACCCTTGAGAGAAGATTGGAAGGATTCGAATGAAAATGATGGCAACTTCCTATCTAGAAATCTCATTGGTCATGGTTGGATGGAAGTAAAGAGTGCATGTTCGCCTCTCCAATTTGATGAGCTGCAACCTGAAAATAAGATTTCAACGAAGGTTTTAGAATATGTTTATTAAAATGAAAATACAACCAAGATCTAATAATGAGCACATTTATATTTTTACAATATGGCATCCTTTACCTATTTCAACGGTTCGGTGAGATTTCTCATTACAGTGACTGTGGTAGAACACTAATCTACAAAATGACTATGAAGTTGCTCACTAATGGATTCAATGGTGATAAGACTAAAAGGTGCAGCATCAGCAACACTGCCACTTGATACAATTATATTTGATAAGGCACATTCAAAAGCTATCTAAATGTTTATCTGGGAGGAAATGCATGCGGATTTATGATAAAACTGGAACAATGCCTCTTGATACAATTATATTTGATAAGGCACATTCAAAAGCTATCTAAATGTTTATCTAGGAGGAAATGCATGTGGATTTATGATAAAACTGGAACAATGCCTCTTGATACAATTATATTTGATAAGGCACATTCAAAATCTATCTAAATGTTTATCTGGGAGGAAATGCATGTGTATTTATGATAAAACTAGAACAATGCCTTCAACTGTCATTTCTCCATGATACAACTCTTCCCATGTGAAACAAAGAGCTTCTAACAAACACATTTTATCCTTTGTGATGCTCCGTAGCTTGCAATGATACTGTCTGACGATGCATAATTCTTACAAATAGAACAAAAGACCGAGGGTCATATGCTTGCAATGATATTCTATTTATTCCTTCTTTGATACATGTTGTAATCTACAATAGGTTAAGACAAAGCAAGTTACAAATTGAAAAGAAAAAAAATATGATATGAACATAAAACAGGAAGGCACTGGGCATTTCAAGAATTATGCTAAGAATGAACACAAAATTACTACAAAGAATAAGACAATGCACCACTATGAAGAGTATGCAAAATGGATAGAAACTGCTCAAAGCTTTAGTTGCTAAGAATATTAGAAAATGAGATGAGCAAAAAACAATTAGTACAATATAGCATCTTAAGATGTTAAAAGGAACCCACCCTAGGACCATCACATCCATTGGCTCCCAGTAATTGAGCACTTAGTCTGTTTGTAACCTTAATTGATATTCCTATACCAAAAGACAAAGGGGTTCACCTTTAAAAATACAAGTATCTGATTACAAAGTTTAGACCTTCTGATTCAAAATTTAGTCTTGGATCTCAAAGTGACCAAAACACTTTCAAAAATAATGTTTCCTTTAAAAAATTAGAAGCGGTTCGTAGAAGTTCTTCATCTCCAATATCTGCTAAATCACAAATAAACTTTGCAATTTTCTTCTAAAAAAGGAACTTTCATTGAAGTTAAGTCAAGTTTGAAATTTTGATTGATTGTTGAAAGAACTCAAGAAAAATATTTTAGGAACTATATTAAGAAGTGGGGATTCAATGAGTTACCAAAAGAAACAAAGTAAACTTGAAACAACCTGTGAACTTGATCCAGACATGCTAGGAGCAAGTGGACTACTTGGAGAGGCAGTGCCACCAACACCTCCACTAGCATGGCTCTCAAACAAAGGAACAACAACCCAAGCAAAAGCTTCTTTGTATGTCATTATCCGAGCCCACACTTGCAGTTTTTTCTTCTCCTTTTCTGTCAAATGAACATGCAACATTATTAACTTATTTAGTTTTAATAGTATATATTCTCATAATTCCAAGCCCATGGTGCACTGACAACGTCCTTATAACCAAATCCTTTCATTAGATCAATACACCACAAGCAAAAAAAGTTGAAATTCAACAAAACTACAATAGAAATTGTTGAGTTAAATTTCCCCATTTTCTCTTTACAATTTTCAAGTACAATGAATTCAAATAGCACAAATAAAGGAAGAACTTCAGAATCTAGTACCATGACTACTAATACATGCCTGACAAGAATCATGTTAAACTCAATGCAAACATTGCTTTCATAAGTTGAAGGTAACTTACTAATCACATATTTCTCGTGTAAATCCAAAATATACATTGACCAAAAAAACCACACAAGTTCAAAGTTGGAAGATCATGGATTATAGTTACAACCACACTGAAAAACCAAATAATAGACATGGGAAATAGAACAAAATTCTTGCATCGCACATGTAACGAAAAGTACCATAGTTATGTGATGGATCATATACTCACGGGTTCTTTGCGAGAGTATACAAAAGGTGTGACTCCTTCAGTAGCAGGATTTTCCAATTGAATGAGTAGACAGATAGATGAAGATGGTGAATCTAAAGAAAAGATAGCATGGTGTTGTGAGAGCACTTCACCCTGGTATTTCATAAACATTTTGTCACTAGTTAATTTTCTAAAATCAAGTCAAGTTTGATTAATTGACTAATAGTTTGATATAACAGTCCATGATTTTATGCACTAACCAAATAGATAAGATGAAATGCAGATGGTGTCATAATGTTACTTCAGTGGAGACAAAATGATATAATTACAAAAACCAAAAAAATATAAAAGTGCACGCTCTCTTGTAAATTAAAAATATTAATTGCCACTTACATCTGGCAGTTCATTGGGTAAGACATAGCTTCAATCAGCACCCAAAAATAAAATCTAACAAGGTTAAAATAGTATTTCAATCTCTCATTGGCCCATTAAACATTCAAATTTCTCTATTAACTGTGATATAAAAGACACATTCCAAAATTCTTAATTTGCTGAAATAGTTAGAGCTGAACACACTCACACTACTGCGTGCAAATTCTAAAGATGATAAAACTTGAAATTTTGAAGATCTCTCAACTATGTTGCATGTCTATCTTACAAGCCACAAAATAAACCTCTATATAGAGGGGGAAAACTCCTCTTATTTGGAATATTATGCCACCTGAGAGTTAGTACCACAGGCTCAAAAATCAAACTTCAAACCTATAAAGAGTTGTAGACCACAACCAATTACATGAAAAGATTAATCTCTCCAATGGCAGTTCCCACACCAGCTACAAGATTCTTTTTTTTGATCTCACTCAGGAAACCAACCATATACAATTATCTCCTCTGTAGAATTTAAAAAAACAGAACAATTGGTCTTTTAATTTATTTATTTTTCTATTTTTGGTTTGAAGATGTTTAGCTTTTTGAAAACCCTACATCGTAAGATAGACAAAACCCATAAAAGAGTGAGTGAACCAAATGATCGGTTTGATAATCAATGTCATCCATTGACAGAGCCCTTCATTTCATTTGTATTAAGGGAGGCGTAAATGGAGGAGTAGTTTGTTTGTCAACAACCTTGTTAAACATTATAGTTATTTTGAACTTGTGACTTTAGAAAATGTGGATTAGCTAATATCACATCTAAGGAGCACCCAATAATACACTAAGTTCTGTAGGGAAATCCCTCTTGCTGGGTATGGACATGTGAGAATATTGGGCTTTTATGGTGAACAAGGTTGTTACATTTTAGTAGGGAAAGAGGCACAACACATGAAACTATATTTGTGGTTGGAAACTTCACAAAAATGGCAGCAATGTTTGCTTCTCACAAGAAAAATTGTAAAATCCCATGATCCACAACAAATCAATTGACATCTAAGGCAAGTTGAAGCCAAGTGCAGTGCACTTGTCATTCTTGTCAAAACAAAATCTTGAATCAGAAACCTTTGCACACTTTGACTCTTGGATTGAACATTTCTTCAAGGAAACCCTAGATCTTTCCTCATGATTATCTTTCTTCTCCCTGGTCTTGCTCTTTTTACCAAATTTATTGCTCCAACCCACTAATGTAGGGGCCACACTTAGTCACTCATAATTTTTGGCTGATGTTTATGATTAAGTATTATTAACAATTATTGAATCACCATTACCTTAAATCATTGAATTTTTTTTTTTTTTCTTGTTGAGGTCCCCCAATATTTCAAATTATCATATGGCACACAATTCAATTCAAGTGGAAACTGCGAGATGTAATAATAGTTTTCAACTATGGCAGGGAGGGCCCTCTCCATCATAATGGCTACATATTTTATAGAAATGTTGAAATATGAAAAATTATGTTTAGGTTTACCTTTAATCTCTACGCCAAATCTCAACAAGATTGATTGAAAAAATGCAATTTGGGTTATGCAAAAATATAAGAATTTACTGTGGCCCATGCTCTGCATTGACTGCTTCTCTATATAGCTCACTATTAGCTGACAATGACATGAACAGAGACAAGCTGTACTTTGAATTCCTGGGCAATAAAAGCGAACAACCATATGCCCCGTAGACCAACAAATATATGCCAAAGGCGTGGTTGGGAGAGAGCAGCAACATATTCTATGGTTTGATCCAAATCAAGAATTTCACACCGATTTCATCCTCTGGAACTTCATGTTTGAAATTCTTGCAGAAAAACTATTATGAAACCCTACCCGTTTGAAGCATATTTATAACAAATATCCATCGTGATGAAGCAGGTCCGTAGCAGCTGCACAAAAAATCTTGGCGATGATCAAATAGCTTCGTAGCAGTTTCAGCAACAATGAGGTGGGCTTGCACATAACTGCCAACAGGGATAAAAATTAGGGTTAAAAACCATTGCTTTTACCCATCGTCCGTCCTATTTTCTGGCCATTTTTCCCAGCGTGAGACAATTTACTGGGCATGAGACAACTTCCCAGCTTGAAGCTCCCACATAATATAGCTTATCGGCTAAGTTATAATTTTTTTTTTTATATTATATTGTAATATTTATATTATAATATTATATACTAGCACTTGCAACCAAAGGAGCTGCAAGGAATACGCCGATAATATTATATAAATACTTGAACTTTATTGGCCCTGTATCCTCCCAGGAGCTGATGAATTCTATTGGATTACCTCTGAAATTACATGATAATCTAAATAAACATTCATGGCTTGGTATGGTAGGAAACAAAAGGTATTACATGATAATCTAAATAAATAGACTTTCATGAAAATGAAACAGGGCATATGACAGTGGTAAAAACATAGAGAGATCATTTCCTTAGAAATTAAACCATGATAGTGGGATGATTTGTGGCCTAAATACAAAGATAGTAGACATTTTGGGAAGAAATGATTAAAGAGTGCAATGGAAAAATAATAATGCAGAGAAAAATAAATAAGCTATGAGTTCACAGTTATGAAGCATGACATGAGAATATGTTGTGATTTTTTTTACTTCGACAGTATTATGAGGGCAATATTTCGAGCAATCCTAAATAACATTTAATGAAATGATTGGGTGTTGTTTTGGAGAAGCGGAGTCAAAATGGACAGAGCCCCTTACATATGGTTATGATAGCATTGACCAGTATGGAAAACAAAACACTTATTTCCTTAAAAAGCATTGGCACTTAAACTACCTTAACATACATGTATGAAGGTAAGTCTGATAACCATTGTATTTATAGCAGCATTAGCAGTAACCTGTGTCCATTCAGTATCTTGCATCTATATACATATCTATACTTCAAATTATATGGAAAATAAGTATCAACTTACTTTTTGATTGAGAATCACACATCATGATCCAAGTTATTGCTTGGTAAAATTTTAAATGGTTCTTATCACTTATCATAAAAAGAGAACCTATGTGAATCACAAAATACCCGAATTTCATCAAATTTGAGCAACGGGGTTGTTATTCCCTCTTCAATTTTGAGATTCTCTTTTTCATTTTGATGCATCAATTGAAAAAAATGTTGGGGGCACACGATTAGTAAAATATTACAAACTAGAAATTTTGCTTATATAGCATTTACACAGTTTCTCAATATGCACAATGTAAAAACCCAACCCCTAACTCATGTCAAAATTTAACAAGAAACAAAGCACTCTCAATAACCCTACCAAATATTAGCCCAAACCCTAATATTAAATTCATATATCTACATCACACCTTTTAGGGCGAACCAAGTGGCTAGACGAGCCATTCCAATCAATTGTGATATCACAGAAAACTATCATAGTATAATGCCTAGTAGTCGAATCACCGACCTTGAATTGAATCCATGCTTCCAATTTTACAGTCATGTCAACACTCTTCCTGGCCAAATCCTACCTCAAATCGCTCGAGGATTTGCCTTCCAAGAAGTAATCATCGGAACTAAAAGAGCATAGAATATCCTTAGTACTCTTATGCCCCTAATAAACTCATGAGTAATTTCCCCCTCTACCCAGCACAAATATGAAATAACTAACATTTTCATCTGAAGCTGTTGTTTTTCACGTTCCACGTCATACATTTTTGGCGTGGCGAAGGATCAACAATGCACGTTTGCAAGAGGTGGCAGGTTCAAACAAATCATGATTTTATTTTCAAAGAAAAATGGCATTCGTAGTTTCCATGTACATGGAAAAATGTCATTGCAATGCAATGAGACAAAATTCTGAGCTTCCTCCCACTTTCTCCCAAAATTACAACTCTCATCCTCTCTGGTCCGAAGGTCAACTGGAACTTCTGTAGTTGCTTCTTCTTTAGATTTACTAGTGCTTATGGCATCCACTCTTCCATGAAGGATGACCAATTCATGAACCATAGCCCTTCTTGCCTCACACACAAATGATTTCACTCCTTGTATGCAAAAATGAAATCCATGCAAATGAACATAAGCACAATTGACCTAAAATTCTAAAGAACTTCTAGAATCTGAAAATGAAAAAATATGCCGACAAGAACAAGGAAGCAGCTATAGGCATCCGAAAGTCTTTGATGAAATAATATTATAATAGTAATAAAGCAAAGGTATTGGCCAAACCCTACCATAACTGAAACTCTGAACAAATACAAAGCTTACAACCCTAAATTTGATCAAATTTGAGTAAAAGAAAATCTGTTTCTAAAACCAAAGAATGATTTAAGTAAATGCAAACAAGCAGCCATAGATGTCAGAAAAAATATTAAAGTGGATCCAGAAGCAACAGACTTAGGTTGCCTTGAGCTCAATTAATTAGGGGAAAGCGTGGAAAAATGATGAGTTATTTTAACATGGGCCAAAAGCTCTTCAGATTTTTTTTTTTAAAACCCTAACAGATAGCCACCCTCCCATCAAGAGAGAAATGTTTCTCAAAATCATAACATACCTGGCCATTCGACCCACTCCTCTCACTAGAAGATAACATTAGAATTGTTTTAGAATGAAATAAAACAATAATGATCCAGCTGGCTAACAGATTCCCAAAACCCTACCAAAGTGAATTTTTTTAAAAAAAATGAGATGATAGGATTTTTCCACATTTGCTTTGAGGCATGGGGCGAGCAATGTTTCACCATATGAAACATATTTAAAACAAATATTGGTCATGATGAAGAAGCTCAATTTGAATGACCAAACAAATGAAAGGTTTATGTTTTATAGTCCCTTATTAATTGCTAATTGACACTTTATACCCAGTTTAATGATTCGTAGAGGTGTGTTAAAACAATACTCATCATATAAATTTGGTAGGCAGAATAATCTAGAATATTGTTTGAAAATGTAAATTTTCCTGTTTTCATTTTGTCTTAGTCACTTTTATAAGGTAAAAAACCATTTATTTTCTTAGTAGTCAGATACTCTAAAAACTAGTGTAATCCAAGTCAACTACGTGGTACAAGCTCATTGTCAACTCTGCTCTGCTAGCATAAATTGCATGCACACTAGTTACATGTATTGCATGCACAATAGTTAATGTGAGCCAGTTCTTATCGTGCTAATGCCCATTCCATGGTAGCAGGAACCACCACTGCTAAGGGAAGTAGCCACATTTTGAGCAACATCCTCACCAGAGTCCCCTCACTCTATCTGAGGAACCTATAAAATAAAAAATCACAATGCTATAGTGAATGTAAAACCAAAAACAAAATATCTGATTTAATTTCTCTCTTATTTTTCTAAAGCTTCTATATAAATGATATTCTCTTGCAATGCATACCACATAGCAGCAATTAAGACAGAGATCGAATATAACATCCTACTTGCTCAACAATTATTTTTGATAATCTACAGTGGCTTTAGAATAGTTTCCTATTTGTTTAGAGTCGTGAAAGCTAAGCTCAGAGGGCTATAAATAAGATCCCTAATCTTTCAAACATTTCTACCTTTTTTACTCCAAGTATCATATAATTTATCATCAACCTCTCCAAAGTGCATTAAAACTTCAAAATCAACACATTAGTCTTCAATATTTCCCTTTAAGTAAATAATGTTACCACTGGAACAAAAGTAATTAAATTCACTCTAAAATGCTAGGAAAAAGGAAAAAGAAAATGTTGCCCTCTTATTACAGATTATAACTCTCCCTAACAGCTGACTATAACCAATTTGCATAGAACAGTTTCAATTAGACCTTAGCACAAGGTGTAAGCACTTGAAAGAAAACAAATGAGAAATGTTAAGCATGCACAATGGGAAATTAACAGGAAATGAGGTTGGGGAGGCTTTGGTGTTGGAAGAGGATATAATATCATACCTATATATATGGAATGGCCGAAATGGAAAGAAATAGTCTGCACTGGCAACAAATCATCATATTTCACCAGGCCATTATGGTTGGCATTCATTTCACCAACAATTTTGGTTGATGCCCAAGAAATCACCTTTCAAGAGTGCGACCATTTCTTGATTCCAAAAAGCACAATGTTACAAGAACTATATTTCTTGTAATAGGTTTCAAGAACAATTCTAATAATAAAACGAGAACCTATGTGAATCACAAAATCCCTGAATTTCATCAAATTTGAGCAATGGGGTCTGCACTGGCAACAAATCATCATATTTCACCAGGCCATTATGGTTGGCATTCATTTCACCAACAATTTTGGTTGATGCCCAAGAAATCACCTTTCAAGAGCGTGACCATTTCTTGATTCCAAAAAGCACAATGTTACAAGAACTATATTTCTTGTAATAGGTTTCAAGAACAATTCTAATAATAAAACGAGAACCTATGTGAATCACAAAATACCTGAATTTCATCAAATTTGAGCAATGGGGTTGTTATTCTCTCTGCAATTTTGAGATGCTCTTTTTCATTTTGATGCATCAATTGTAGAACATGAGGATCACTTCTACACTGCTGCATTTCCTCAATACTTGCCTTAATGCCAGCAATAACCTTGAGACTCTCCAGTGTCTTTGTCTTCCTGATGTAAAACCCTCTTAAAGAAGACTATATTTTGATGGTTGCAATGGTCTGGTCCATTTGATCAAAAGGAACCATTGTACACCATGGGGGATCTATATACACAAAGCACATAGGAATTAAAAATTTTGATGAAGAAAAGGAACGTAAAACTGGACCACCATACATCCTTCATGGGTTTCAATTCCACTCACTTGTGGAGACATAGTTGTTCATGCTCTCGACTTCTCAAAAAAATTAAAATAGACAAACCTAATAAGTTAAATTGTAATTATATATTCTCCACCTCTTTTATTTTGTTTTACCCCTATGATTCTTGTTAAAAGGTACCAACATCAATCAGTCTAGTAGGTCCTACTCATTATTTTCCTCATTCGTATCCTCAACCAACATTGGTTCCCTGCACCCTTCCTACCCTCCCGCTTTCTCCCAAAACTCTAACTAGTCTGGAATAGGTTAATTGAAAGTGGGTGAGCTTACTAGGGGATTAGTATAGGTATTTCCCGGTAGCTTTTCCATAATCAATACTCTAAGGCAATGAATTTATTTAGAGTCATTGCTTATATGCACATATCCTTTTGATTGATTATATATCATCATGGAGCAACTTTCTTTCACAAGATTGCATAGGTCTACCATACTTCCCAAACCTATTCATATGTTGAACATGCTTTAAATACAAGGACATATTTGAATCAATACAGAAAGGGAGAGTACAAGATGACATTTTTCTTTACGAGGAAAGAAATGCTATGTTTTGGCAAACAAATCCACAGATATAACAAGACAAATGAAATACAAACATTTACTACCACTTGTTCAGGCTGTCTCCATGACAAATAAATCAAAAAACGTGATGCAGTTTGGTGCAATTTTAGCATTGTCTAATACCACTTATACCACAAATGGAAAAAATGACTATCTTTTAATCCTTGTAGAGGTTTATGAGAAATAACTCCAAAAACTATAGCATATCTATTTATAGAGAAGGGAGATGAAGATTCTTACAACTATAGATGTTTCTAGCAATTCATTTATCAAAAGGTCTACAATAAGATCTTAATATTAAACTTTTAGAACATTAGCCTTCCTTGTTAAATAGATCTTAAAGATAATTTAACTTTTCCATTTCTTGTGTTGGACTTTGTACATCAACTGCATATGATAGACAGGGGATTTTAGCATTTATATTAATGATTTTCTTTTTCAAAGTTCCTTTTATGTTTATTCAAACCAAATAACCAAATAAACAAATAAACTTATGTAAAAAACAAAAATGAATAAAACAAGAAAAAGGTAAGCCTAAAGTAGTTAAATCCACAGGAAGATATGGTGACATAAAAAATAGCCTTAGAAGGGAAGAGACACTAAAAGAACAATGAACCTAATGATAATCAAGCGGTGGACAATCTGTAATAAAAGTTAGAACAAAATAATCAAAAGCATCATCCTCTATCCCCACTAAATGGCCAAAGAAGGATCTCAGAATGCTTAGTGTATGTCATAGACTGAAGGGACAAGGCCAGAATATCCTAGGAAGAAGCCAGGAACACAGGTCTCTCAAGTTATAATTACTGGGTGCATCAGTGATTATCTTAGAGATTAAAATCTTGAAAGTAACATTGAAGAAGTTAGGCTCCAGCGGGGAGTTTTCAAGATATTAATTTTAATCATTATTTCAGAGAGAGCAATAGGATAGTAGATAGATTGGAAAATGTCAGAATTGTTCAATTTCCCTTCTCTATTAAGGCTCGCATTGATTCAAAGCCTGGAAGATTTGTGATATTATTGAATGTATAAACTTCTAAGTTTTTGGCCACCTCCCCCAATTTTTGATCCCCGTCACATTAATGGGAGTATTGTAGCATGCAAATTCATTATAATATAGAAACTTCCATTTTCTACAAAAGATGCAATTGGCTCTATATATCTTGGGTGTTATATAGTGTTTTGTCATAGCTTGATAATTTGTAAGGTTTGGGGTGCTCTTCAGGGTGATTTGTAAAGTCTGTAGCACGATTTAGGGGTAATTTTTAAGTTCCCTAATGTTGTACAGTATGTCAAGAGGTAATCATGGGCAGAACAGTGTGTATAGGGATGTTTATGAGTATAAAGAAAAATCTGTTGTATTAAGAACCAGTAATACTACCCAAATACTCTTAAGAATCATAAGCAGCCACCTACATAAAAGTGCTAGTGCAAGTCATCATAGGTCTTGTTCTTTGTAAATATTCTTGTACATAAGTAGTTTAGTTCAATTAAAGTTAGATTTATATTTCATTTAGTCATTCATCCATTTTTTTTGAGCTTTAAGATCAACAATTTGCGAAGAAAAATATTCTTGCATTCTATTCATCAAAATGTAATAAAAATTATAGCTCGCTATTTACATTGCAAAAGCCGTCATATGCCTAAGGTATCCCCAAAATATATTCACAAGGGCAATGTGAAACCTTCATTATGCAGAGGAGTATCTTTACATATGTACAAGCTTTTAACAAAAAGAGGCTAAACTTCCTCATTTCTTACCAGATTGGTAAATCTTGTATCTCTTCAATATCTTAATCTTGCTTTAAGGCAACATTATTCAGGAACATATACCCTACAAAAGCTCTCTAGCAATGCTCCACTAGCAAGACTGTGGAAAATATCCTTGTACAAGTTGATTAACCAAGGCTAGTGCACCCTCTTTTGATTCTCATAAATCAAGTACAAGGATGCAACAAACCTTGATGATAGTTTGAAGGCTGTAGTAGCTAAAATGAGTCTTCCAAAGTTATTTTTCCCTCTTTGTTTCTATAGGAACAAAAGACTAGTATATCATCTTGATGAGTGTAGAATACACTTTTACCATTTTTTCCTATCTATGACAGTCAACTTTTGGAGAATGCCATTATGGAACAGGGCAGTTGCTGGTATATGAATGGAAGTTGCTTTTTGGGGTTGAGCTCTCCCAATTGATGCATGTTTTGTATGATGGACCATGCTAATGGCGTGGCAATCTAGATATCTTTCCATTTCCCCTCTGCAAACCTAACAATCTAGACAAAACACAAAAAACCAAGATTGTGAACACTATGGGCATGAACAGAGACCCTGTCGGTGGACCTCCTACAATTGCAGGTGGAACAATAGATAAATTGCAAACATAATTACAGATCCTTACAAAACTTTGCTTGAGCAGTGAGCTAACTAAATCAGAATATAGAAGTATGATAAATAACTAAAATATTCTAAAGGTATCTCTTGATGATATCTAAGCTAATTCTGACTCATTAAATTATATGTTTCTTGAAGGATTTGGAGGAAACCCATATTCAGTTCTTGCAGTTTAGGTAGTAAAATGGAGTTTACTCTAGTCCTCATCAACAAAAGTTTACCAATTAGAAATTAATTTTGATTTTTTTGATTTAAGTTCCTCTGGAATCATGTGTATTAAATCACTAATGGCTCCTTATGTCAGTTGTTTGATTTGGAAACCATTAGTTGCTTATGTAGTGTGACGATATTGTATTTTGGCTAAAGTTTTGAAGCAGCTCTTCTGGGTAGCCTGTTCAAATTGTAAGCCATTGCCTTTATTTTTAATTATCCGACAAGTGACCATGTGAAGTGAGATCTACTTAAAAAAATTATCAGATACGAATACTCCAGTGCTTGAGTGGTCAATAAGGTACAAGGTGGTAGTTGGTATAGCTAGGGGATTGCATTATTTGCACAAATGTTGTCAAAGGCGGATGATTCACAAGGATATCAAAGCAACAAATATTCTTCTAGGTAGAGGATATTTGGAAAAAATCCTTGCAAACAATAAGCAACAAAAAGGGTCAACTACACTGCAATTACAATAAAAAAATAGAACGTCTT
>VDFB02016882.1:0-27204 GCA_007258455.2 Sequoia sempervirens | reverse complement strand
ATTTATTACCTTTTCTATTTTTTTGGGGGAGTGGGTGGGAATCTTTGATTCATTTAATGTACCCCTCCCTATTCTGGCAGTTTTTAGGGTTAGGGCTGAGGTGGCACGATTCTGGCCACTCTATTGATTGTAACCCTAGCCGTCCTTTGGGACTTGGCTAGCTATAAAAGGGGGAGTCCCCCTCATTTGTAAATCATCAGAATTAGATTAGACATTGGAATAGTAGACATTGAGAGAGCATTAGCATTAGAGCTAGATAGTGTAGCATTGTAGAGCATTTTTGCATAATTTGGAGAAGAAAGAAAGTTTTCCCTTTGAAAACTTTTGAGGAGATTGTTGTGTAACACATTTTATGATAATAGATCTTTTCATTGATGATGGAATTCGTCTTGTCATGAAATGCTAGCAAGGTTTCTTCTTCCTTTCGTATCCAAGTAGCTTAAATTCATGCAAGTAGTTTACTTTGGTGTGTGGTGTTTATTGAGATAGCTTCGCTTTATTCCATACCACTAGCGGCTTGTTGATGATAAGTTCGCCTTGTGTGGTCGATTGGACATTATCTTGAGTTTAACTTCGGTTGTGATTTATATGCTTATATGCGTCGTTGTGATGGTGTATGCATGTTAAGTCATAATTTGAACATCTTTTGCTATTTCCCTTGAAGATTGCACCGATTTTGCTGAGGCTGTCCGACGGAGGCTAGGTGAAATCCGGTTGAAGTCTATTGAAACAAAGCTCCACATATCCTGCATTTAGAATAGAATATAAATTTCTTAGGCTTTATACCCCTTTTACTTTCCGTACATTTCTGATTAGTTTTAGGAAAAGAACCACATTGCCAAATCATACACGTGAGAATTCCCCTTCAAAATCCTACGTTAGCTGCTAACTGTGAAAAAAAAATCTGAACAATTATGTAAGTCCCCTCGTAAGAACACAGCAATACACATCAACCAAACTGGGTCTATTCGCACTTAAGGAACCTTGGAGTTGAACGTGTGATCTATCTCGCAATCTTAGCACACGGAATACTTTGATCAAGAGAGAACAGAGTAGCCCTAAACTATTTTTGTTCTGCTGTTTGGTGCGGTCATAAAAACACATCAACGTAACTCCATAGCATGTGAAGATTTCTTCATACATGAATTCTGCAACTTTATTGTCCCTAGCATGTTTCATGGCTTCGACCTCAACCCACTTAGTCACATAGTTAGTACAAACCAAGATGTAAGATTTTCCATTTGATGGTGGATCAATTGGACCTACAAAATCAAGTCCCCATTTATCAAATTGTGTGATAACTAGTTGAGGGTATAGAGGCATCTTATCTGATTTAGTTGTTCAGCCCATCCTTTGAAATCTATCACACTTCCTAGTGTACTTGTCTACATCCTTATGAAGTGTAGTCCAATAATACCTTGTATTGAGAATCTTCATGGCTGTTCTCTTAACTGCAAAGTGCCCCCCACATGGTTCATTATGGCATGCATGTAGTATATCATAGGTTTCATCCTCTCTTACACATCTTCTCATCACATGATCTAGTCCAGTATAGAATAAACAACCTATAATCCATGAGAATGGAAATTTTTTCTCAATAAGAACCCTTCACTCTTTTGGAGAGAAATGAGGGGGAACTCTACTTGTAACCAAGTAATTGGCTATATTTGCATACTAAGGTGTGTGCACACTGATGGAGAAAAATGTTCATTAGTAAATGAGTCATCAATGGCTTGAGTTTCCTCTAATGTAGTTAATCTAGAGAGAAAATCTGCCACAACATTTGCCTTACTCAGTTTGTCTATAATGGTGATATCAAATTCCTACATTAATAGCAACCACCTTGCTAACCTACCTGAAATCAATGGCTTATTCATAAGGTATCTTATGGATGCATGGTCTGTATGGAAAAAGATCTGATATCCTGTGATATAATGCCTGAACTTGTTGAGAGATTAAATGACTGCCAACATCTCCTTTTATGTCATTGTGTAGTTAAACTCATCTCCTTGTAGGTTCTTGCCGAAAAAGTAGATTACATTCTCTATTGCTACCTCTTTTTGTCACAAGATATCCCCTATAGTATAATTAGATGCATATGTGTGAATATGGAAAGGGAATCCCCAATTAGGGCCTTTGAGCATAGGAGCATAAGTTAATGTTGTTTTTAAATCAAAGAATGCTTTATCACAATCCTCTGTCCACTAGAACTCAACATCTTTAGTTAAAAGATTATAAAGTGGTGTTGCCATCTTACTAAGATCTTTTACAAAGCACCTATAGTATCTTGTATGTCCCAAGAAACTTCTAACATCTTTTTGCTTGATAGGAATAGAAAGATTGGTAATTACCTCAATTTTGGTTGGTCCACTTGAATTCCTTTCTAAGAAATATAATGGCCAGGGACTACTCCTTCCTGCATCATTATAAAGCATTTCTCACTGTTCAAGGACAAATTATGGTCCTCACATCTCTGCAAAACCTTTCTTAGGTTTTCTAATGCCTCTACAAAATTAGTACCATAAGTAGTAAAATCATCCATGTAGATCTCCATACAATCATGTGAAATATCTGAGAATATACTAATAACTACTCTTTGAAAAGTTGCAGGTGCATTAAATAAACCAAATGGAAGTACTGAATAGGCATAAGTCCCCCAAGGGCAGGTGAAAGTTGTCTTCTCCTGATCTTCAAGTACAATCTGTATCTGATTATAACCACTAAATCCATCTAGGAAGGAAAAATATTGCTTACCTGCAAGTGAATCCAATACTTGGTCTATAAAAGGAAGGGAAAAGTGATCCTTTTTGGTGGCGTAGTTTAGTTCCCTATAGTCAACACAAACTCTCCATTTACCTCCCTTTTTAGGCACAACTACCAAAGGGAACACCCATTGGCTATTTGAGATAGGTAGATAAATCTTGCATCCAATAACTTCTATAGTTGCCCTTTCACAATCTCCCTCAATGTAGGGTTGATTCTCCTTTTTGGTTGCCTTACTATTGTGCAGTCATCTCTAATGTAGATCTTGTGAGTACAAGGTTTGGGATCTAATCCTTTCATGTCGTGGTAATCCCATGCAAATGCATGTTGATGCAACTTTAATAGATTTGTTAGGGACAACTGTTGCTCTTGACTAAGCTTGTTATTGATATTCAAATGTTTCCCCTTTTAAACTTGTACTTGTGTGGTCAACTCAATCATGGTTGTTTCACTGATGCTTGGCATTTTTAGTTCATGTGGTAACAATGTATGAAGTATATGTGCAGGAGGAGTGGGAAAAAGTGTCTGCAATGGACATGCATAACTAGATTCATGAGTGGATGATTCTTCATGCACTTCACAATGGTTCTGAATTATATGGGATAATATTTCATCTTCTTTCTGAAGCTACATAAAAGAACTTTTTCCTATCAGCATGAGTTGTGCCACTAAATTGACCTCCTCGGCCTCTTCTCCAACATGTGGCCATATGGGGTTGTCCATATCATGGGATGGTTGAGCAGGAGGATAAAGGACAAGCTTTTTAGTGCTTCTCCCATAAAAAATAATCATGTCCCCTAACCGACATCCAATGTAAGCATCCATTGTAGCTAACCACGACCTACTCAGAATAATGGGATACCATCCTAATGTAGCTTTAGGGGAAAGGATCATGAAGTCTGTTGGATATTCCTAGGAGTCTAGAGTAACAACAAGGTCTTCTACTATACCATCTAGCTTGACAGTTGAACTATCAGCAAGTTGTAGGACAGTAGGAGTAGATCTCATATTTGCAACATTCAGTTGTTGCAGGATATCCTTAGTCATCACATTGATTGTTGCTCCCAACTCTATTAGAGCATTCTTTACTTGGATTCCATTTATAATGACTCCAACTATAGGATTACTTGGGTCAATATATTTAGGAACAGTGAATTTCCCAAGCATGATATCTGCTAATTGCCCTACCACATGAACAGTAGTGGGGTCCTTCTTTTTCCTCCCTGGCTTTTTGAGACATGCTTCCTTAATTTCCTTACTATATATGGGGACATCTTTTATGGCCTGGAACAAGGGTATCTTGACACATATGTGTTTCAACTTATCCAGAATATCAAAGGTTTTTTCTTCCTTCTCTTCCTTTTGTTTAACAGCTTCTAACCTTTGAGGAAATGGTGGGTCTTGATTAGACTGCTAAACTAGTTCAGGATTCTTGGGCACACTTGACTGAGCAAGGATATCAGATAAATTCTGATGCTCCTCTTCTTCCATAGGAAGCTCTATGATAATAGGAGTGGAAGGATATGGCAAAGTGGTTCCTAAACGTAGATGAATATCACTCACACTCACAGCATATGCAGGAAACTGATTGGGATCTGTAGAGTAAACTGGTTGTTGTTGTGGTTTGTTATTTGGGTTCGGTGTGGGTTGATTTGGTAACTGAGTAGGTCTAGGTGTGTTAGAGTTTGAGTTAGGAGGAGCAGGCATTATGGTAGGCTGTTGAGGCTATGGAGGTGGCTGCATGTAACTAGTTTCCTGGTTTGGCCATTGTTGTCCTCCCCTCCATGGGGATGTTTGTTGCCAATTTTCTAGAGGTTGCTGCCAATTCCCCTGGAATTAATGCCACTGGGTTGGAGAGTTTTGGTAATTGGGCCAAGTATTTGGAGGGTTATGCAAAGGCTGAGGTTGATAGCCTCCAAATTTTGATGGGTATGGGGATTTCCATTGATTATTGGATGCATAAGAATTAAAATAAGGTCCACTAAAAGATAATAGATCTAGTGGCATACCTTGTCTTGGAGCCCATGGCCTTCTTTGTGCAATGTAGTAAACTTGATCATCATCACTATGGATTGGCTTGAATTCTAGTGGAATTTTCTTGCTGTCAATGTTGGCTACCATTTTACATCTGCAGTCCTTCTTCTTTTGCCTGCAATGAGGAAAATATTTTTCCAACATTGCCTTTGCCTCCTCATGTTTCTTCTTTACTTGAAGTGTATCTAGCTGAGTGGCCATATTGTTTATGATATCCTGCTTGAAATTTGCCAGCAAATGAGTGTTTTCCATCCTTGAAACTCCATTAGTGGAGGATTTACCCATAGAAGATTGGTAACCTCTTCCTTTCTTTAGAGCTGCCCTAGAATAATTCTGACATATCTTCTTAATATCATCCCAGGGAACTTGGGTGATATCTCCTCCTCCTATCAGGTCTAGAGCATCAATGCAATTTTCATTGATCCCTTTAAGGAAGAGCAACTTTTCAGACTCTTCATCGAATGCATGATGTGGAGATTTCTGTAGAAAAAATACGAACCTTGAAATATAGTCCTCCAAAATTTCATCCTCCTTCTGCTACATCTTGAAGATATCATTTCCTCTCATATCATTGCCTCTACACTATTCTTTATACTTCTCAAGAAACTTTGTTTTCATATCATCCCAAGTCTCTACAATATTCCTACCTAAGCCCATAAACAATCTTAATGCAACTTCTTTCAAGGTAGTGGGAAACAATTTAAGCCTATGAGCATTAGTAGTGTAACCATAGCTTTTTTAGAGGATATCAAATTCAACTAAGAAAGTATCAGGGCCCTCTGTTACCAACCCATAGAATTTAGGAAGAACTAAAGTAGGGATTTTCTTGAGATTATCAACTTCATTCTAGTGAGTGATAGGAAATGGAAAAGATGGTTGGTTAGGTCTATTTGGGTTTTGACCAGCCATAATTGCTTGATGGAGTTCCAAAGAAAATGGATTCTCAATCAAATTTTGGGAAGCTTGCTCTTCAGAGGAAGTTTTAGAATTGGTCAAATTGGGAAATGCATCAGCAAAAGGATTTTCCTCCTCTTCTTCTTCGTCTCAAAATTTTTTCAAACTCAACTAGCTGATTATCAAGATTAGGGTCATTAGGAAGGAATCTCCCATGAGCATCTCTTATCCTACCTCTATGCATGCGGTATTAACTCAGTATCAACCAACTCACACAAAGAATTGGTGAAATAATAACAGATCATTACTTTTTTCAAATGAAAGGTATGCTAAGAACAAACTTTAAAGATACTAAAACAAGAAAGAAATTGGAAATGACTCTAAAGAACTTCCTAGTTTGACACCGTCCTCGACAACGACGCCAAAAATGTTGGCCTCCTCTAATGGTTCAATAACTAAGCCCTTAAAGTTGTAACTTAGAGATTAGATATTTTCACTAAGTAGTTATCTTGCTCATTGTTATCTACTGAAATTGCACCCTTATCAAGTTGCAAAACTTGATACTGTAGAGAAACATGGGATCATTTCAAGGCTGTGGGTCACCTAAAGTTGAAATGAACCTCCGGATAAGGCCGACTCCTATTGGTATCACCTAAACTACTGATTAATGAGGAAAAGGGAAGAAAGATATGTGTGAACTGAAAAACTATTCCTATGGTGATACACCTAAATGATTGTTCAAACTTGTACAGCTGCCTAACACAATTTTCAATCAATCAACAAAAGCTGCTATGCACAACTCAATACTTATATGCTATTGCATAAATATTTCATAAGAAAGCTATGATACATATAGTCTTAGAAGGATGATAAATTCTTCTCACAACTAAATCTATTTGCATCAATAGCATATCCTATAACTTGCAATATACATATCTCCTCTACTTAAAGGTGTTTTTTAATGAGACATCAATAACAAGGAGTAAGAAAAAATCACATGTAAATTCATCAATCATTTAACACACTCAATGAACAGATAATTGAGAAGGAAAAATTTGCTTTCTTTATTGATCTCCAAAGGTGAAACTATACCACACAATATCTGAAAATGAGTTACAAAACTCAGTATTCTTCTCCAAGGACTCATAGAAGTAACAAAGCAAAAAATATGCAAGTAAGAACTAACTGTAAAATGAGTTACAAAATGCAATATATGCATCCCCAACTATGATCCAAAAAATAAGGTTCTAGAAAGCCTTGGGTCGGATGCAACAATAAGGCCTAAAAAATTAGTCCCTAAATCTCATCCAAAAATGCTCAAAAAGGTGGAAAGAGTCAAACTTGACTAGATCTGACATGATGACTACACAAACAGTTCTTCAAAAGCTCCAATTTTGTCTCCAAAGCAAATAAATGCTCCTATTTCTCCTCCAAGTGTTTGTAAACTTCTCAAAAAGAAATTAAAGCCTCTCTATATACTTTCCTTATGTTGGAAAATAAGACTCAACTCCTCAAGACTCTCTCTCAGCCATAAATACAAACATATCCTATCCACCTCATGACTTGATCATATAACCATATGCTCTTATTTGCATTTAAAGGATGACTTAATTAAAATTATTTATAAATGATCATTTTAATTAGGCATTTACAATATTAATAAAATGCAAAAATAAAATCTTCACCCTTCATGTATTGGTATGGACAAAAAGTGAAAAGAATTAGTAAATCAAAATTGACTTGGTCATGTTTAAGTCATCTTTTCACTCCTCATGCCTAAATTAGAAGGAAAAAGTAAAAGTCACGGGGGTATTAGTTGCAATGTATTTGACTTAAAATCAAAGGTAGAAAGGAAGCTCCATCGACAAGAATTAGGGTAAAACCCTAAAGGAAAGTAGAAGTAACAAAAAGCATTATTTTGCTTCCTGTGGAAGCCATGGTGCCGCCATTGAAGGCTTTCATAGAACTCTGCATAGGTTCATGGTGGATTCAGAGCATACAAAGACATTTTGTGATCTTCTTCACAGACATATACTGGTAAGTACAGTTGTTTTCTCCATAACAAAAATACAAGTTCAGAACTTTCTTTTTATATTGTCCTCTCTTTCCTGAATTGAAAACTTTGCTGATGGCCTTCTGTAATGAAAATTCATGATGGGTATCTGAAAATTGTAGGCGTTTCACAAGCACTCACATTGTCACGGCTATAGACTCTTCTGAAAGCTCACCTTTGTAGTTCAATAACCACGGCTTTGTTTGTCAAGAGTTTCATGAATTCGAGGGCTTTATTCTGAAAATGCGCCTTCTATGTATTGTAAAGAACTTATAAGGATTTCAATGCTATAAATTTCATGCAATTTATGGAGCCCTTTTATTGATATTCACAATTGAGGGTTTTTTTTTTAATTTCTATAACTCCACATCTGCTTGACTACGTCATGGAGAATGGATTTTATGCAAACATTTTTCTATATTTTCTTTCATGGTTGTGTGCTTTTGGCCAGCAGTGTCATAATCCCCTTTATGACTGAGATTCGTGCAAAATTATAATATGAATGAGATTCCATGAAAGACTTTGTGCAATATGCTTTATTAGCACTATACACTGCCCTTGTGTTTGATCATTTCTATAGATAAAGACTGGCCTCTGTTTGCTGAGTTGTGGCCTGAAAATAAAGGATTTCTTTCTTTGAACCTTCAGCCTTTTGTAACCACAAAACAATAGACTATGTTTATGGGGCTTTTATGTATAATTTGCACTTTAATATAGATGTTGTTCCAGATTTGTGCAAATGCCCTTGTCATGTATCATAGTGACATTCTTCTAAAATCTTTTTCCCATTATCATCATAGAGTACACAAGACTGTCCTCTGCTCCATTTTACATCTTCCATACATTCTGGGTTACACATTTTAGAGGATTTCACATTTTCTTAACTCTCTGTCATCCTTGACTATCTCTCTTTATCCCAAAAGATATTGACTTGGCATACATTCTTTTGGCTGACCCTGTTGTATCTTTGAATCTCTGCCATAGTTGATTGTTATTCTCTTTACTTGACTGTCATGATTCTTTTAGCGATGTAGACTATCATTATGCTTTTTTCACTTGAGTGTTCCATTAATAAATTACTGCAATGTATGTATGCTTCTTTGATTGCCTCCATTATTTGCTTGTTTTCTCAAGATCACACTGTCATATGGCAGAGATAATTATTCTTGACCCTTCAAGAGACTGTGAGTGCATCTATTGACTGTTACCTTGAAAGTTTAACTATTCTTTTGCAGAGTGATCATGCCTTCTCTTTTCATTAATGCATTTAATTACTTATTTGCATCAATATATTTATGCTATCTTATAGTTGAAAAATATTGGGCACTATATGGAACTGCCCCTGTAGCTTGCGATGCACAAACTATCTTTCTCCTTTATCATGCTCTATGATTGTATAGTTTGAATAACCATTTTACCAACTATAACACTCTATGATCAAAGATGCAAAGTTCTCTTGTTTGCAAGGTCATAATGACATCTTGTGTTGTACCAATATGCTTTTTCATAAAAACAAGTTACCCTATCACACTTTGTTTATATTATGCATTATTCAAAACCATAGTCATTTTGGACGACTGTCACTGCATATTGTACTTTCAGTTTACATCTCAAAAACTATTGTTAATAAGATTCCTAACATAGTAATCATTTTTTAATGCACCAAGTACCTAAAAGATTGTGCATATGAGCTGGGCTCAACCCTTGTGGGAGCCACATTTAACCCCACTCATATTTGATTTAAATCATATCTACACCTGTAGCTGCACATGAAACAAATAGATTAGAAAAACATATGTACATTTCAAGTGTGTCTGACAATTTCAATGGTTTTCTGGGACACTCGTAATGCACATGTTTATTGAATGTGGATCAAGGCTAACTTATACATGCATGGGTAAATGAACGTGTATGGTGTGTAACTTGTCATTGCTTAGAGCGCTGCTCTAAAACATTGTTTTGATTAATTGCAGGAAAAGGAACCTTAAGGAGCTAGGAATAGACCAGGACAACTGGACGACAGCCAGCCAAGAAGGCTCGACAGATAACCAGTCATTCACAGGCAATGACTGGTTACCCTCCCTATATGCTATACCTTTATATTCATTTACTTATTCATGTATATGTTGATTTTGTTTTGTATTGAATAAGCAAGCAATAGTTAAACTCATGGCTTGTGTGAGTTAAATGAATATTTTTATCAATAAAATAACTTTTCTCAGAAAAGATGTGCAAAATATTTCTATGTTTCATGCATTTATATAAATGCGATGATCTGTAGTTGTGATCTCTCAAGTTATTTCATTTGTATATATGAATGCAACATAGGGAGGTTAAAAATGTATGATTTTCTTTCTTCTTTCTCAATGAGCTCTACCTAATTGAGCCATGGGTGAAAATCTGGGTAACACTCATCATGAAGGTTCATTTCATTGTCAACCCAAGGACGTGAACTTGAAATCGGTCAGCATTGTCTATGCACTAGGACTCAACTGTAGTCATCCTTATCCTATAACTAGAAAGGAAACAGTATTGAAAATAAAATGCTTGAAATGAATTAGCATAAGTACTGAGCATGAATCAACAACTAAACTGAACTGGAATGGATGACAGAAACCAAAATCTTAGTAAACAGACAAGAAGTTACTCTGTCTGCCTTGGTTGCAGGAACAAACAACTACTAAGACCGTAACTAATTACTGAACAAAAAGGCAACTACTAAACTGAATGGATGAAACTCTCATCAAGTGGGCCCCCTTCAATGAGTCTTCCCTAACTTAGATGCAACAAATCAAAGTATCATTTTATTCATTGAAAGCATTGGTACATCATAATAGCAACATGACTGTATTCCTTGAAACTAAAAATGCAAGTACAATATCAGAACATCCAACCTCCAGAAGAGGAACTTTTGATCATTATTTATAGAAGGAAAGCTTCTAATTAACCCTAACTAGTTGGGCAGTCAAATCCAATAGAATAGGAGGACGCCATTTATTGAAAGCATGAAAAGAGGAAGTAATGCATGCACAATACTTTAGTCAAACCAATCTTGCCTCAACGAGGATCCAACATAGCAACACCTCCTAAATCTACTCAACTAATAGACATGGTCATTTAAAGGTAAGTTATAACTTCCATACGAGATGGAAGTTTCCCTCCATTGGAAAGTTTCGCTCCATTGGAAGTTTTCCCTCCATTGACCTCTTTCATGACCATCTTTTTGACTTCTTTAGCAACTGGCCAACTGGCATGAACTTCTTTCACCTTGCAAGCTTCATTTATATCTGCATCTTAATGTGAACCTGCATAATGACATTAGCGTGTACAAAACAATTGTATATCCATAATCACCTTAGAATAACATTCATTCAAGCACATGTAAAATTAATATAGATATATCACATAGCAGGTTAATCGTCAAAAGTTACAAGGATAAGTTCATGCCCAAAGTCCATAAATTTAAGGAAATAACATAGAGAGTGTCAATAACTAGGTGCTAAAGTCCCATAGTAACAACAAAAAACATATGATAAACCCTATAAAAAATGAGTCATTATTTGGACTCATCAATTTTGGCAGTATCTACATCTTTCCATTATAAAATCTAGTTCTTGCTTTTAGACCCTTATTTCTAAAACCCCTTTGCTTCACCTGTTTGTTTCATACACTACAACTCTCTCCTTCCCTTTGTAATAGGATGTAAAATAGTAATTTAGAGTCAAATTCTTGTCTAGTACATACTACAAATTCTAGTGAAATTAACTCTTCCAAGTAATACATTGGTAGACTGTAGCTTTATACTAGTGAAGTTAACTCACTAAGTAATACAAGTAGATTACAACCAAACTAATAGTGAAATTAACTCTCAATGTAATACTTGAAAAGATTTCATGTATTTACAAAATCTAGAAAATATCAATAAGGCTAAATACATCTGCATATAATTATAAGAAATAAAACATGTGAGTTAGTTATGCAACTACAATGTAAGAAATAAAATACACAGATTAGTTCACTGCAACCCCACTAGGAGGAAAACAATGGCTTGCATTAGTGCGGTATACAAACAAAATAGGAGAAAGTGGAAAAACTTTATCCCCTTCTTGGAGTTTATCAATATATTTTTGTAAAAGAAAAAAATACACATTATATCTGAAGTATCAGGAGCATGACAAGGTTGATGATGTGGATTATGAAGAGCTACTGCAGGTTGTAGAAATGGAATTTTGTAAGTAGTTTAGCTTCTAAGTGATGAGATTCCTATCATTTAGGGAGAGACTGAGTAATGAAATGATAGTTGGTCGAAGTCAATATGAGAATGACCCCGGACAGTTAGAATGAGCAGACCTGTGGAGAAAAAGGGCAATCACAACAGAGAGTAGTGCAAAACCATCAAGAAAAAGGGCAACCTGTAGATAAGGACAGAGCTTCTAAACTTTCAAATGTAGAATGCATTGTGAGGAAAATCCTTGTGACTATAGGGCAGTATCAAAGTCAAACAGATTTAGAAGTCAATTTTTAGGAAGGGGCAGTCTTTAACAATTTAGGACATTTTTGGTGCAGGAGCACCATTCAGTAGGTTTTGTTCATCAAGGCAAATAAGGAGTAGAATATAGGATTTTGAGTTTTGTACTAAAATAAGGTCTATGAGACCATTATATTATGTATTTAGTCATATTTGAGCTGTATTAGGTGTTTAGGAGGTTGGGTTTTTAAAAAAGTGCAAAATGTTTAAAAATTGCAAAATTGTGCAAAATTTGCAAACTCAAAAGTTGTAAAATTGCAAAATTTGCATTATGGAGGGAATGTGAAGAGTCAAACCAGTTCAAAGGTCAGTTAGGAAGGTGAATCAGTTTTTAATTGGTGGGAAAGAGTTTAAAAACATGGATAACTTTAATTCAAGGTTGGATTTTGTGATTTGAAGAAGCAAAAACAATAAAAACTCAAAAAAAATTGTATTTTCAGCTGTAGCAGCAGATTGTACGGCATGTATTTCAATTAGTTGATCCATATTTTTTGATATTTTCATAGTAAATGGAGTTACCTTTCTTTTGAATCCATTTAGAAGGTTTTCCATAACGATTTGTGCATTTTATCATCAATTTACTAAAATCGGCCTAAACTTGTACATTTGAAGGTTTTGAGTCAATAAAAATGGCTTTTTGACCCATTCCTCTTTCTATAGCCTCTGTAACTTGAGAAATGGGTCTGAACTAACATTATTAAAGTGTGGTAATGATGTGTTAGTGTTGGGGAGGTCTGAAAGTGAGATGGGTGTGAAACCCATGTGTGTAAAAGTGAGTTTTCTTTAAGAAAAATGGTGGTTTTGAAGAATCAAATTGTGTTTTTGTGTAGGGAAGCATTATGTTATGATTGTTTGAGATTTTTCAGGGTATCACAAAGTTATTGAGTAATTTTTAGGTTTTGGTTAGCTATGGAAGTATCATTTTCAATAAACCCCTAGGGTTTAGGCTACAATAGAGGGTTTTGTGGTTTACCCATTGTACAATGGTATAATTGAGATCTGATTGTGGATTTTGAAGTTTTGACACCTTATAATTTCTACCCCAAGAGTTGGTAAGGTTTGGATAAGTTTAGAGTATAGACCCTTTGTAAAAGTGGCCTAATTAAGGCCTAAAAAGAGTGAAATTTCAAGTTTTGAAGGAGTTGTTACAAAGAAACTTATGGAGCTGTGTTGATATGTTAAAAATATCAATAATGGGTCCCTAAATTGAGTTAGTTTGTGAACTTAAAGTGTGTGGTTGAGAATTTGTACCCGATTTAGTGGGTTTCCTATGCTACAAGGGAATAGTGTGATTTGGTTGAGAAAGAGTGAAATGGAGAACTTGATGATCTAATACCTGGTTGGTTGTTGAATTTGTGATTAGTTTTCTTGCAGGACCTCCCCCAATTGCATCAATTTTTTTATGAAAACACAAACACCTCAAGGAGACAATCCACCATGTATGCTCATGTAGGAGATTTCAAAAATACAATGAGCTCAAGGAAGGGATAGTGGGATTATCAATACAGACTCTCATCTCATAGGAAGTAAAGGTGGAATGAAGTTCATCTAAAGTGAGTTTTTTCATGTCCCTTTTTTCTACACTAGAAACTTTGGGATCATATTTAGGTGTCGGTGATCTTTGGACTTTCTTAACAATGGCTGGTTATGCTAAAGTCTAACCAAGACCATGAATTAAATTAACTATTTCTTAAACTCTCAGAAGGTAATCAACAACCTTATCTTCCTCACTCATCTTTAGATCTTCAAATTTTTCTCTAAAAGTTTGTAACTTAGCCTGTTTAACTTTTTCATCACCCTCATAAATACTAGATAGTTTATCCCAAATAGCCTTTACAATTTTATAGTCGATAATTTTAACAAGTACATCATTAGTCAGTCCACAAAAAATAGCATTTGCAGCCCTAGCATCACAATCATAGGCCTTTTTCTCCTCTAGAGTAGAAGGTGTTGCTGTGGAAATGTACTCAATCTCAACTGCATGCCAAACCTCATAGCCTAGAGAATTTATATGACAATGCATTCTATATTTTCAAAAAGCATAGCCAATACCATCAAATAATGGTGCTTTGGAAGTAGAAAAGCCTTCCTGATTTTCCATGGCAAGTACTCCACTAGGAATTCCCTAAGTTGGTTAAAACTTTGGCAAGGGTATGGCTCTGATACCACTTGTTGGAGTATGGAAAACACCGAGAGAGTGGTGAATCAGTGTTTTGAAAACAAAATCAATTTATTTTTCCTTATAAACTTATGCACCCAATTTCTTTGTTATAACTTAGAAGTTCAAATGTTGAAATTAATCCAATCAGACAGGTAGGGCTAAATGCTTGGTAAAGAAATTCAAGTGCTGAAAGATACTCAAGACTGAATGTTTAAACATAGAGGCCAAATAGACCACAAAAAAAGTGAACCCATAACACAGTGATTTATGAGTGGAAAACCCTTTACAGGGAGAAAAATCCACTCTAAAAGTTCATTTTATTAGCCTTACTCGAAAAATGATAATCTCAATAATTACAGCCTCACTGGAAAAAATACAACCTCACTGGCAAAATACAGCCTCACTGGCAAAATATCGCCTCATTGGCAAAATACAACCTCACTAGCACAAGGTCAATCTATGTCTCACTGACATGACCTTACATCATTTTTGTTAATTTTGAAAATAATAAAAGATAGAGGGTCTCTCTATTTCTCTGAAGCCCATGGAAACTTTCTTAATACATTTCATGTCCTATAGGTTTCATTACATTTGAAACCCAAAACACACAAAATGCATTAATCTATTCACTATCTTTTTGCAACAATCCTTTAAAGCACATAATTCAGTTTATAGTCAAACTGTAGAAGTATACTCAAGGAAACATTTCAACTAGAAACTGCAAGATAGGGTTTTGAAAGAAACCTCTAATAATCAAAACAACTGATTGAATCTTGCAATCTTAAACTTTCATCACATTGTCTAATCATATGTCGAGCTCAAACCTCTGATGTATACAACAATCAATAACCTTGCAAAATTCAATAAATCCATACCTGTTGAAACAACTTACAAATCTTAACTGCACAAACCACCGAATCGTCCAACTATCCATAGCATGTTGACTGTCAATGAAATCTTGTAAACTAGCTGCTCTCCAAGCTTCGACTCATGTCATTCATTTCTCAAGTATCAAACCCTAAGTCTATTTCCGCATACACCAAGCTTCTAACTTGCATTATACTCGATATACCATTCTTTTGCAAACAATACAAAGTAAACCTATTGAATCAGTAACCCTAGAAGGGGACAATAAATACAATGACTTTAACACCCTTCAAACCACTTCATAAAGTACCCTTGACCGACTAGAGCAAGCCAGTCTCCAATTAAAAGAAAAATAACTCTGTTTTGATCCTTTAAGAAACACTTAGAATTTTTGAACAATTTTATACAAAATGAAGAACCTCTAACACATTTCAAAGGCCTTGAAGATGTGTGAATGTCCAATGATCCCAGCTAGCCACGATGTATTCTGATAGCTCGATACTTTGATGCTTTTTGAACCATGCAAGTTTCTCAAAAAGTCTTCCATGTAGAACATCAAAAAAAGAATGCAAAAGACAACATTATTTCAATACCAAACCATCAATGACATGAACCAAGAAGAACAACTTTAAGTATACATATCATGTCAAATGCAAACCAAGACAAGTAAAGCAATGATTAAGGTATTACTAACATCAATGAAAAACAATGCCAAAGCTAACAAACTCCCCCCTTGGCATTGATGTCAACAACCAAACCTTTGTTGCTCCACCTTTGAAGATAAACTACTTGCTACTTGCAAATTCACTTGAAACAACCTTGTTGGAGCAAATGTTAACCACTGTCAAAGCAAATATGAATTGTATGTGCATTGAATGCAGTTATAACACATGTGCAACTATCATAACCCCTAAATGTGCACTGAATGTCCACCTGTATATGCACTAAATGATAAAGGCAATCACTATTAAGGCACAATAAAATGAAACATATAGCCTTTGTACTAAAAAATGCAATGAATCAACACTGCACTGATAATGAATCAACACTATATTGTAAAAGCATCATTGTGATATCACTGTAAATGCACAACTGCAACTGTAAAAGCATAATTATCACAATGTAAATCACAATGCTTCTCCCCCTTTGACAACAATGCCAAAGGAACAAAAAATGATTATCTCAAAGAAAAAGAAGAAGCAATGAACGAGATAAAGATCCATAAGCAATAGAGTGAATGGAAACAAATATACAAGATATTACCATTCTGCCAAATTGTCTTGTGCATGAGCAATATAGACTATCACTAAACAATGAGCAATTTTCAAGCAAGAAAGAAATCCACTACACCAAGCATAAACCAGTCAAATGGTATCAATAAGAAGCATAAATCACCACTGAAAAAATTACTGATAACAATCCTTGTCAAGCCAACACTGTTAGAGCAAAGTAAATAGTCCACAATGATTGATAAGCATATCGCAAAAGTCTCAGAAATCAAATAACACTAGTATTGAGCATTGAGACTTGACAACATCCACTGTATCTTCATGATGCAAGATATCACATGTAATCACAAACTGGAACATTGGTAGCATGCAAACAGTTTGTCATTAGTGTTATATGTATGCATCAAAAACACACTATAAAAGTGTTGTCACATAGAATCTCAAGTTACTGAACCAAGTGTTGCTATGCAATCTAAACATCTAAACAAGAATGAAATGACAACAAGATGCAACTTTCATGATTCAGGGATGGAAAAGATAAGCCTTGAAGCTCCCCCTATAATAATGCATAGTATTCATTAAGCACTGTGTTGATATGGAACTTCAATGCAAACTTCAATCAATTGTCATCACTGTCAAGGTAATCTTGGATTTAGTGTCACTGTCCTATTCAATGTGCATCAAGGTAATGAGCCAATCATTTCACTGTCACTCCACCATACAATAGCCATCACCATGTCACTATCTCAACTAACAACTATCAATAAAAATTGAGAGCTACAAATCTCACTCCACTCATTAAATCCTTCACACTTCTAAACTATCTCAAGCATAACTACTATGCAACAGTCACAAGGACACAAAACTGTTATCTAATTTACAAGACTGTCCTCCTCATGGAATTTCAGCCAAAGTCTCAAATCACAGCTGACACCAATGGAACTATGTAGCAATAGACCTAGTTAGCAATGATGGAGCTGCTCAAGAAGAATTAACAGCATGAATTAGAGGGAAAATATTGAAGTGTGACCTGACCACTATCCCAATACACAAAAATCACTTTGGCATGAAGAAACACTGTGATACTCTTCAATATTTTAGCACTATCACCTTCATTGATTATAATATACCATGAGAATGAAATAACTATCAACACATATCACTTTTTGTAATAACTAGGCATACTTGAATGCTTACTGTGATACCAATATAATAATTAATATCATTGTGACAAGCATAAATATCACTGTACCAATCATACTATGTCAAGAGCAAGCATTAAAAACACTATACCAATAATTGAGCAAAGAATAAACAGTGAACATCACCACTATGAACCCACAATCACATCCTTTACAAGTAGAGATACTTTGCATTCATTACTAACACTATGCATGTTTTACTTGTAGTTCACTTTCTTGAAATGTGCAAACCCAAATATTTTGCAAACAAGCATTGATCTCACACTGCCAAACTGGCAAGAGATCACTATCAATAGTCAAAGATGTGGACAAAGATATGAACCACTTTCAATGATTATCAAGATTAAACCACTTAAACCAAGAGCCAACCATAATTCTCTGCATCAAGCATTAGCCATTGTCACTATACTAACAAGAAGATTCAGTTAACATAAACTATTATCCACCATGATAACTACTGCCAAGCAATGAGAACTACTATTACTATCCTTGGAATCATTCATCAATGTGTTAATACCCCTTGCAGCATTATAATCATTGGAAACAACTTTCACTTACTAATGCAATTGAGTATGAGGCATACCATTTTTGCAACAAAAAAAGAACAGACTATTGGGCAAATGCATGATAACCTTCATAACATTGTCAAAGGAAGACTAGTGTTAGACCAACTATCCAAAGAGAATTGCACCTACAACAGGTTATTGGAGGAGAAGGAATATAAATAGTATAGCATTTTCAAATGACTCAAATGAAATTATCAAACTAGAATTATTACCACCATCAGAACACCAAATCAATGCAAAGATACAACTTCTTTGTTGCTTAATAAAGGGTTTGAATGATAAAGCTATAAGCATCTCCTCCTAACTTCATGCTTCCCTTTATGCACTAATAGATTTCACTTATGCAGAATGCAGAAGCTAGATTCAACTTTACTTCTGTTCATAGTCTCATGAAGATTATAAATGTTCCCTTTTGTCCTTAAGCCTGCTGCAACTATCATTCCTAATTTCTTACTTATCTCACAACCTTGAGCATTAAATGTAACATTGAATCCATTGTCACAAATTTGACTTACGCTCAAAAGATTGTGTTAAACCTTCTACAAAGTACACATCATGTAAAGGAGTACCATCACCTAGAAGAATGGTACCTTTTCCTTTAATCAGAATACATAAATCATTCTCAAACTTGACTGAACCACCAACATAATCTTCAAAATTGAGAAACTTTCTCTTATCACCAGTCATGTGGTGAGAGCATCCACTATCTACAACCCATTGTTCTTCCTTTTTGACATGTAGGGTTGTTTGAACAAGCATAGCTTCAGCCTTTTTATCAACCCTCTTTGGTCTCCACACTAATTTTGTTTTATCTGCATTTAAAGGTGTCTTGAGATGAATACTAGTTTTTTTTTGTTGTACTTTAGTAGAGTCTACAAAGCGTAGTTTCCTAGTATTAAACACTAACTTATTCCTTAACCGCTCTTCAAATGCAAGCACAGTCTCCTTCTGACACTTGCTTCATTTCTTGCCCATGGCCAATTTTGGCAAACATGGCAAAATGGAAAAGATCTTCTAAAAGCTTACGTGTCATCTTATCCTTGTGGTATTTTTTTCCCAAGAGGTCTGCTAACTTATCATTGCTATCACACATATCAAGTTTTTTTCTCAAGGCTACAATTTTTTCCTCTAATATGCAACACTACTTTTCTTTGGTGTCCAATTGGATTTTAGTAACTTCTGTAACTCTCTTGTTTTCTTCAAGTTGTAGTTTCAGATCTGCAATTTGTTTTTCAAACTCATTAATTTTGTTAATAATATTTTCAATGTCTTTTTGGGTTTGGTTATTTTGTACTACAACCTCCTTCTTGAGCTTTTTGATTTCACTAAGGGCACATATTAATTCACCCTCTAGATCAACCTCTTCTTCAGCATGATCAGATTGATCTACAATCTTTTCTTTATGATTCTCATTTGGACTAATGGTAGTCATAAACAAGGTTTCTTCTACTTATTCAATAGATCCCTCTGAACAACTATCCATTACATTAGTAAACAGGCTTTTCTTCTTTTTAAAAACATTTTTCTTTTTAAAATTATACTATTTTTTCTTTTCCTATTTTCTACTATCTTCCTCATCACTTTCAGGGTCTTTGTTAGGACATTGAGCAGCATAATGTTCAATCCTACCACAAATGAAACCATGCTAAGCACAACCAACCCTATTATTGTGAATAGTTATATGCATGAAGGAAAAAGTTGCTAATGAAATCAACAAAGACATCATAAGATAGGTCTGAGAATATAAACCATTAAAGTACATGCCATAGTGAAGGAACTATCATGAATAGCACTCATAAGGTTTCAGACCTTTTGTGGCAGTCACCATTCAACTAGTCAAATGAAATCATTATTCAAAAGGAAGAGAATAAAAGACATACCTGATGGAAAATCAAGAGATAAAGGTCTTAAGGCAAGAGCACAACTACATATAAAGAGATTTAAGACCGTTATTTTATATATAAGAAATGAATAGTGCAGAGACAAGGAAAGAGCAATGGCCATTCCTTAGAGGGAAATCAAAGAAAGACCCAGGATAAACCATGCAAGGAGTCACAATAAATTGGTGAACAAGAAAAGATAGGCCATATCGAAGTAGTCAATGAAATTCATATAGACAATGAGCAAGGTTATAGAAAAGACAGTCTATATTTAAGATGTCAATGACAGTCAATGAAGAGTAAAAAATGCCAACTTCTAACAAGGCTTCACTCAAAGGCAATTAGTTTCCCCAAGACAGGTATACCTACAAAATTTCCTTTGTCCTTGTTTCCAAAAGGATCCCATGATTTCATAGAGGAGAAGGATAAACCCATGTACATATCTACTAGGATTCTTGGGAAACTTTATAGAGCAGTAAAAAACATATCAAAAGATAGTCCTTATGTATCAGAGTCTTCAAGGGAAGATTCCCATAAAGCATATGATAGAGCTCTTGAGGTTGAAGGTATGAGGACTATGTAAAAGATTCATTAATTTATAAAAGTTGGTATAAGGTTAAATGATCATACAAGAGTAGAGCACATAGAGTGAAATGACATTCAAGAGAATTCATGATAAAGTTTCAACTGGCAGTAAACTATGTATGGATATATGAAAGGAAAGTCTTTACCCTAAATACATGACATTCACTATAAAATATATTCATAGACCTGCAATAAAGCATTACAGTCATAATGAATCACCAAAGTAGATAGATAAATAATGAGGATTATGAAGGACATAGTGTGAAGACCATGCCACAAGTGATATTAAAAGGACAAAGTTTAGATAATGGTATGCACGATTGAAAAGGACTGTGAAGAAACAATGGCAACCTTCAAAAAGAAATATTTATCATACTACACTAACACAATCTCTCAAAGGACAATCACAAAAGAGCAATGAAATTGTGGTTGTCCCTTTGAATAGGATAATCACACTAAAGAAGCACAACCCATAATAAAAAACTAGAATGTCAAAATTTATAAATAAAGCCCAAAACTCAAAGTTAGATACATGTACTTTCAGAATTCGTAATATCTTACTACATGTCACACTCTTGACTTGAGAAATTCCATGGGAGTCATGAAGAATTACACCAATTTGTGATGGTGTCAAACCCTTCTTCACGAACTTGCAAATATTCTCCTCGACCTGAAGAAGAAAAAATTAAAATATAAATAAAAGCACGAAATATTTAATGCTATCAAAGCAAACAAAATCTTATAGAGATGGAGCATAGGATCAAAAATTGATGCAAATGAAACAAGGAAAATCCATTTGCTTGTCTTATTTAAAAATAAAGAATAAATGATTTAAGGGAAGGTGCAAACATTCTAGATGAACATCGATAGTTGGCAAGTGTCCTTTGTCTTGACAATGGAATGGATTCAATTCTACACATCAACATAAACTTTTAGTGACTTTCATGGTTAGACAACACTTTAATGGTATGCATTTGTTAATCAATTTTCTTGTAACATGTCATTACAAATCCCCTTTGTACGATTACACTAGAAATCACACTTCATGTGGAATGGGCACATCAACACGTTACCTACATAACCAAAAGTTCATAACCACTCCACTACACATTACCTACATGCCATGATGACGAATCAACCTCTACCTTTCATTCACTATGTGGACCTAACCATCATCCAAAGCATGCCTTTATCAACTTAAAATTCATTTTCCTAAGTAATTTGAGTTGTTTCAAACACAAGGAAGGGTTGATTAGGGTTATTCTTTAATGATCTTTCCAATTTACAATATTTTGTTGTTCAAAACCTTATTCTCATCATTCACATTTATTTTATAGCTATAGTATTGGCTACTGGGCAATGCATCCCTTATGCAAACTCTGCCATTTATCTAAAATGCTTTATCCCACAAGTTTTGGGATGCAACCTAGATTTGGGAAGACTAAGGTTCTTTCCAATAAATTTCTTTCATGAGCATAGGAACCCTCAACTATCTCATCATGATAGTAAGACTTGCTATGATGGTTTCTTGACCTATTCCCTCTCTTTTTTAAACATTTTCCCATTTTGCAAAATTGCCCCTCCTTTTAGTGGACTTTTCCATCGTAGGGTTACAATTTTTTGATTGCAGCCTATAAATAAGTTTTAGGGAAAACCCCCTTTCAAATGCTAATATTTTGGGCTAAATGATTAAATCTTTTTTGAAGAAGTGTCAGGGTTCAAATAAGTTGCAATCTTAAAAAAAAGTAAATTTACTGATATGACATGCATTCTTTGTTACATACATTGAAGAAATTCAGACTATTTCATTGGTCTATGAACAAAAAGCTCTAAGTCATATCATGTACCATAGACCAAAAATATATATTGCAAATTAAGGCATTGATTTGCTTCTTCTTTCCCTTGAATTGTTGTTCAAATGCTCAAATATCTACTTGAACGTTGACCCAAGGACTGTAGTTTGCATAATGCTGGAACTTTTACATGACATTTTAAACAAAAACCCTTACATTTGGAAGCTTTATAGGGCTTCTCAATATAAGCTCAAAAACACCAAAATACGAGAAGAATTCTGCATTGAGTCATACCACATTACTAATATCCTTGTGTCCTAAAGTGATACTTGAAGAAGTCCTCTATTCTCCATCAAACATCTACAAAAAGGCTTGAGCTTCAAAACCTAATCCTCTTCATACATGGAAAACTTGTTCATTAATGATCATCTAATGAGAAAAAGATGAAGGATTTTTTGTACTACAGATATCAGTTCAAGCTTACATTCCTTTGTGAGGCTCTTGGCTCTTAAACTAATAAAAGGATAGTGGAGGAAATATTTGCATCCCACTAATAATTTCTTAATTGTAGCAATGGAGAGGAAATGATTAGCATCTCGCCAACAATTTTTCAATTCAAAATATTATTTTTTTAGTTTTACCCACTTTTATTTGTGTGACTAATTATTTAGTTGTGTTTTTTACCTGACAATCAAATTAGTCATTTATAGTTGTGTTGCAAAAAATTAGTAGAATTTAGTCATTTTTAGTTGTCATTACTAAAAGTATTAGTTACATAGTTATTTATTTACCAAATTCTACTAGTGCTATCATGACATTCCCCAACATCAAGATGAAGAAACACCTACTCTTATTTGGTAGTAGCACTCCACTGATGAGTCTACATAGATGTAGTGCTAGTCTAGGCACCATATCCCTACATTCATTGACGTCAAATGCCCTCCCTTGAGTGGGAAAGTATTTCCTCCTAAACATCATCTACAACTCTGATATGGCTCATTCACTTGATCTCAACACCCTAGGACCTCAAATCAGTAGCCTCAATATCATCCACATATCCTCCAATGTCACAATGATCTCCCTTGTTAGGAGCTAGAAGGAGCTTGCCTCTGAGCTCTACCTCTCCACTAGCACCATCAGCAAGGGCATGTGCACCCAAATAAATGGCAGCATGGTGATGTATGCCAAGCCACACACATCCAATAGTTCCCATTTGACATTTGAAAACTATGTCGCTATCTACAACACTACAAATCTCCTCTCTCGATTTTGTAAACTCACTATCACTTGTATTCATCTAGTCTATGTATTATGTTTTTCCTCTCTTTCTATTCTATCTTTTTTTCTAACTTCTCGATAGATCTACCCCTTGGGCGCATCTTCCTCTCCTCTTGCAGATCCACCCCTGTGAGGGTGCATTTGGTTGTTCTTTAGCGGATCCGCCCATTGGGAAAATCCACCTGTCCACCCACAAATATGCCTTTTGGTGCACTCACCCTTCCTATGGTGGATCCACCTTTATGCAACTCATCTGCCTCTTCTCTAACAGATCTTCCCCTTGGGTGAATCCACCTTTCCTTCGAATCCGCCCATCTTCCTATAAATCCACCTTTTGGAAGATCTTCTTATCATCTAGTGGATTCTCCAACTATTCTAGGTGCATCTGCTTGTCCCCTAACAAATCTTCCTATTCATGGTGCATCCACCTTTCTATAGCGTAATTACCCATCGACATGTTCGCCTGACTGTAGGTGGATCTGCTCGTTGAGGGTTGATCCGCCCTTCCTCCTACCTAGGAAAATCTGCCCTAACATTGTCTTTGACTTGTAATTAATGCTAAAAATTTGAGCGTACAATGCAAAGTTGAAATGTGTACCTAACCACCTCACTCTCCTCTTTACGCCTGTGCCCTCACGAGGTCCACTCAGTGTGCAATCACTCTTTTGCATTGCATTATGCTCACTCTACTTTGCTTAGGCTCTCAAATGCTTAAGGTTTGAATGAATAGTGATTAACCCTTCATTACAATTTATAGTAAACCCTAATTACCCAATTTCACTCCCATTTCCTCCTTGTTTCTCCATTTTCCTTTGTTCCTTCACCGTCTAAGTTCCTCATTTTTTATTTTGAATCCGTTGATATCCTTCTTTTCCATCTTTTGAGAGGCCACCCAAGCCCCTTTTTATTGTCTTCCCTCTCGAGGGGGCATCATTCCCTTCATATCACTTTTCTTCTACATCGTCTTTTGGCTCTATGTTGGGGCTTCTCTCCATCCAATTCTTCCATTGATTCGACTATATTTTAATCTTCTTCGAAACATCGTTATTCTAACATTATTTCAAAGAGGGGAAAAATATATAGACCTAAAATTGACCACTTGCATTTGGTCAATTTTAATTTTTCAAATTTCACCTAAATCCCCTCCTATCCACGTTAATTAAATAATATTACAATTATTCAATTAATATCATCGATTTTCCTAAGTTCTCTAAAGTTCTAAGGTAATTAATTAATTGATTGATTGATTGATTACATTACCTTTTGTCCCCCTTCTTATTTAAATTAAATAAATACCCCTATTTATTTAATTTAATCATTTTTATCCCCTGACAAGAATTAAATAAAATATTTAATTCTTGCATTTTCTCTCTAGCTTGTCACATCTTCCATCACTTTTCATTAACTCCTAATCCTAATCCTAATCTCCCCACTAATGATGTGCACACACTTAATCCTTGATTAAGAGGTGTCACATCCTCCAACTTTTCCCACTTGTCTCATAATCATTCCTTCATTAAGCCTAATCTCCACCTAATCCCTTCCTTAATCATTTGCACATGCTTAATCCATTAATTAGGAAAGGGACAATCACCTTTCCATTTATTGCTCCCCACCTTGTCCAATCAACCTTAAAGGCTTTCCCTTTTTGGAGAAGTAACCCCACATGGGTCACCTCTCCAAGGTACATTCAAGGAATTGAAAATTCCTTTTTATTCCCTTTCATCTCATCATTTTGGAAGATTGGACAAGAAATGCCTTTATGAGGAAGATCTTTCCCATCCCCCTAGGTACTTGCAAAGTTCCCATTTCCCTCCCAAGCCTTCATATGGTGACAAGTGTCACCATCCTAGGCCTTGAGAGGTCCAACTTCCAATCTCAGCCCTTGATCCTATTCACCCTATCATCAAAGACTAAACACTTAGCCATTTTTCAGGATCCACAATCTCTTGAGCAAATTGATACCGTTATGCTGTTGAACTTCCATGAAAACACACTGAAATCAATTGCACCTGAGCAATCTACACATCAAGCTCTCTAACGTACTGGGATTTAGTAGAATTTCTAGTAGGTTTGAGTGTTTAGGCCCTACACCTAAGTGTTGCTTGACTTGTGTATTTTGTTGGGTTTTCTTTCTATTTCCTAGCACTTTAAATACATTTTTCACTACACACTATAACAATGCCACCTCACATCAATGTGAATGTTTTTGGTGTACACCTAGGAAGTTAGAATAATGTAGTTCAAGGGAAAAGAAGAGGACTAGGTGGTAGGATCATATCTATGCATTCACAACAAGGAGGAAGGGATGCAATTGGTTATTTGTAGCCAGCTCCACTGCCACAATTTCATCTTATTGAGGTTCCTAATAATTGTGAATTGGAAGATGATTTTTAGCAAGCCCCACACTTAGTGGAATTCAATGATAATAACCAATTTGATATTGCCATTGGAAAAAATATATCAATGGGTTTATTATTAAAGTAATCTTGGAAGATGGTTCTCAAGAATGGTGGTGGCTAGATGCTAGTAAAGATTTGAGAGCCACTATAATTTTGTATTTACATAGATTTCACTTACTTGGAAAGACTAAAATTTCTAATTTGATGTGATTTCTATTAAGCTAATTTTATGATGCACATTAAAATTCAAAAGTATTATCAAACAATTGAATAAAACAGCTCAAACAACCTTCACATTCATTTTCTCAATTATCAAATTAACAAATTTCAATGTCAACACAATTTAAAGGCATTTCAATGATTTTTGTTTATTTCTCTTTCTACTGATTACTGGCAATTAAATATTTGCAATTTGCAAGTCTCCAATTTATTTTTGTTCTTCAATCTCTCTGTCTAGGCACCCAACTTTGTACTTAATTCCCTTGTATGTTAGATTTTTATCTCTCCTATCACTTTGTATTTTTCCTATCACTTTGTATTTTTCCCTACACACTCTCTATACTTCTTCAATAGTATGGTAATTTGTTTCATGTTTTGTTTTCCCCTTACTCCTCCCCTACTGCTTGACCCCCATCCAATTCTTCTTTTATTACATTACCTCTTGTTTCCCCCAATGCCACAACATTTCATTTTCTTCTGTCTACTTATCTTCCAACCAAGGCTATGCCTGAATTTTCTTTTTCTACATTTTTATTTTATTTTAACTTTTACACTAACTTCCACCATGGCATGATCCCACTTGATCTTCCAATCTACCTTTTTTTCTTATCTAGGTGGCTTCTTTTCTCATTTTAGCATTCACCATACACCATCCCTATGTTGTGTGGCCCTTTGGTCTTCCTATGCAGATATTAATTTTGGTCATTTTCACATCTTTTTCACCCTATCATGACCCTAATTCCCCCTTTT
>VDFB02016881.1:0-27567 GCA_007258455.2 Sequoia sempervirens | reverse complement strand
ATTTTTATTCCTTCATCGAATTTTGAAAAAAAATACATTTTTATAAACTAGAATCCATTATACACAATTAAAAAAAAAGATTTTCAATTACTTTTCAAATAAATTGGGGGGAGCATGCTAAAGTTTCAACTTTTTAGGATGCATCCACTTCAAAAATTCATAAAATATTATATATTCATTAAAAAAATTAACTGAAAGAATGGGGATAAACTATATGGTGTTAGCTAATTTCTCACCATTAGGATTTTTGAAATTCTTAAAAAAAGTTAGCAGAAAGGGTGGGGCCTCAGATGCTATGATATTTTTTATTAAAGTGGGACAACTTTTGGCCCCACTTTTGAAACCCTTAATCTTCATTATTTTCAAAATAAATTAGTAGCTTAGAAAGTATATTCAGAGAACTTCAACTCTTGTTGTTTTTTCATCTTCAAATTTTGAGTGTACATATCTTCATTTTCTTGTGAACATCATACTTTGCTAATTTAAAAAAAAAAAGTGGCATCTTAAGAGCCTTTTTTGTGTCACAGCTTGGTGCAAATACCCGACACTTCAGAAGAAGAAACTCAAAGAGAAAAATAACCATTTATTGTACATATTCATGAGAAGCCTAAAAAGAAGAAAGAAAAGAAGATAGAGGAAGGCCCTTCAGAGCATAAGAGGAAGTAGAAAAGGACTCCTCTAGTAAGGGCACGAACTCCTATGAAACTAGGTGTTTTAGTTAGAAACAGCTACATTATGATAATATGTTAGAAGTCACATCAAAATTGTATGAAGAAGTTGATGAAATAGATAGAAATACAATTATTGAAGTTATTATCAATTTCATTATTGTTTTAGAGGTTGACATGAGTAATATTAAGAAGAAAGTTCCTAGAGTTATTTGTGATGCCTTAATTGAAAGAAGACATAAAGTTATTGAAGTAGAAAATAAAATGAAAATTAATGCCTTGGAGGAAATTAGATCCTCCTTCTCTAAGAATGATAATGGTAAAATAAAATAGATGTATACTAAATAGTTAAGAGTTAAAAAAATGGGTACTATTCTTATGGGTATAGAAAAGGATCAAGTGGATAAACTAAAGTAGGAATCAATAAAGATAGTCAAAGATATTGCTGAGAAATTTGGAATGATAACTGCTTCCACATCCAATACAAATCAAGAAAAGGAGAATGTTGAAGAAAAGGTTATTAATGTAGAGGAAAATCCTCTCCTTGATTTGAATATGCCAATAGTTAAAGAGGTCATGGATGAGATGGAAGTAGATGATCATACATGAGTAGAAACATCAATAGTTGAAGTCATACAGAATGTGGTGTCCTTGGCATCACTAGTAAATGAAATACAAGCTACCCAAGAGACTTTTGTTCCTTTGAAAGACACTGATAAGTGTTGGTGTTATTAAATGTCTTGTACCTTGTCCTAGGTCATGATTACACCTTAGTTAAGTTTACTTAGGGACCACATAGAAGGTTGTTGGAGATTTTCCACTTTTGGTGGACTTGACATGTCATTACTTTATCATCTCCACCTTTTATGGGTGATCCACCTTTTGTGGAGATTATCACATTATCCTTTCCCACTTTAGGTGGAGTGATAACTTTTCATTGTTGTCTCATGTCATAAGATTACGAAACTTGTCATAATCTTATGCCCTCCTATGTTCTCACCTTGGCTATATAACCAAGGGGTCTCCTATGTACATTTGTACCATTCTATTATCTCATATTATTGACATTGAATATAGTTTATTCTTGTCATATTCTATTCTCTCTGTTTTGTGCTTTTTATTAGGCCTCTAGATCTTGGGTGGCTACCTTCATAGCCAATTCTTACATGGTATCAAAGCTATTGGAGTGCCTTTAGTTAGTCTTTTGGAGAGATTCTTGGAGGATTCCATTTTTGGCCTTATGTTGCAATAGCATTTTGGAGCATCCTATGCCAAATCTAAGCCCACCATTGTGTTTGGGAGGTTGTTTCCAGTTGGGATTGCCTTTCGTTTTATCAAAATCGGATACCGAAAGCTCCAGATCTGAAAAAATCACCAATTTAGGTATTTTCCTCAATTTTCTGAATTTTTTTATAATTTTGGAAAAATATTTTCTGAGAAAAATTCAATTATTTTTGAAAAAAATTCAGTAGAAATTTTGAAATTTTTTAGAAAAAATTAAAAATTTCCCACTCATTTTTGAAATTTTGTATATGGGGTTTTGTTTTCAAAAATAATTTTTAATATTTTGTGTTTATTTTGATTTTTCATAAATAAAATCAAAATTTAATATTTTTATTCACAAAAAATCAAAAGTTGTATTTATTTATTTTTGATTTTATAAATCAAAAATTCAAAAAAAAAAAATCAAATCAAAAATTCAAAATTTTACTAGTACCCTGTGTAGGTAGGGTATCATAGACGTACCTGTCTACATAGGTACTAGACATGGCAGAACCATAGAGGCCACATGGCAGGCAACCATTGGCCCCTGCAGCCCCACCCCCATCCACCAGCAGTGGCCAGTTTCAACTCTCCAGTGGTCTACAAATTTCTACTGCTAGACATTTTCAGAATTTCAGGTACGGTCAAAAGATTTTGCGGTTAAAGAATATTCTGACATCCAAAGCACATTTTGGAAAAAATCCTGGCCATGTCCACTGTTCACTCAATCCGGCAGTAATAAATATCGTCAGCGAAATTTAAAACCTGACATTTTTTTGGGATCCGCGGTCAAAAATTGAGAAATCTGGCTGGCATTTGGAAACCGGCAACGACAGAATAATCCAACATCCGCAGATTCCCTCCAGCAATGCACGTCAAATTAAAGCTCCAAATCTTAAGAATATTCCTTTGGCATCAAAAGATTCCTGGTAGGGCCGAATTTTCTCTTGACGGGTGGGAAACCATCTAATTTAAGCTCTTGGTTTGCTGATGTCAACATGACGTCACCCATTTAAAAAAAAAAAATTGCCCCCCTCACCAATGGGCTTCTTGAATTTGTAGTTCAACTTTAGAAGCCCATATCTCACGCATTTTTACTCCTTTTTTCGAGGCAATTTTTTTGATTTGGGCTGATTTTTCATGTACTTTGCAGTGGTGTACTTGGTTTCTGATTTTGGTGGACATATTTTACAAAATTTATAGTTTCTCATCATTGTATCTGTCTTGTCACCTTTTATGCAACTTTTGAGGCTTCATTCAGGGTCATATGAACTCCTTTTCAGGTGCCATTTTTTTTTGAAAGTGCATGATTTTTAGTCTAGTTCTTGAATCTGCAATCATTTTGAAGTGATCTTGAGTGGATTTTGTACTTTCAGCATATGGTCTTTTTGGGCCTATTTGGAACTTATATTGCATAGATCTGAATTTAGGTCTTTGCTTAATTGTTCTAGTCTATTATCAGCCTATTTATTTTCAAGTTGTAAATTAGAAATCATAAGCCCACTTAGCCAAGTTGCAAGTGGCCTATTGTACACGCACTACATTATAAAGTGTTGAAATCATCTATTTGTGGGGGGGTACTTTGATTGAGTGAATTTGGGGGGGTGTATCTCTTGTGTGATTGTGCATATTTTCTCTCTTGTGCTCTTTCATTCCATTATGGGTTCATCTAAAGTTCCACTCTTAACTGCACATAATTATGGTACATGGACAGTACGTGCATGGAGTAAACTAATAGAAAAAGGTTTAATTTACTACATTGATGGAACCATAACTTCACCTTTAGATCCTAAGGTAGATCCAATTGCATATATGGATTGGCTCACTAAAACTTCTATGGCATTGGGTACACTAAAAAAGTTCATTTCAGATGATCTCATTTTCCATGTTGATAAATGTACTATAGCTAAGGAAGCTTGGGATAAGCTTGCGGCTTTGTATGGCAAGGTTGATAAGGTTAAGGGATACAAACTTGAACATGATCTCTTAAGCCTTGATCCCAAGTATTTTGATACAATTCAAGATTATGTCACTAAGGAAAATGAACTAAGAGCACAACTAAAAGTTTGTGGTATTGAAAAAGAAGATGATCAATTGGTCTTTAACTTGTTGGATAAACTTCCAGTTGAGTATGCAGCCTTTGTTTCAAGTTTTCAAACTCAAAGATTGACAATAAGTAATTTCAAAACACCATCTTTTGAGGCTCTCATAGATCTTTTGATTTTTGAGCAAAATAAGTTGATGAAAATGGGCATTCTAAAGTCTTCAACTTCAAGAGCATTGGTGGTCAATCATGGAAACAATAAGCAAAGCAAAGGAAAGGACCAAAAGCAATCTTCATCAAAGCCACAAGGAGAGAACAAACAATCCACTCCTCCACAACAAAGCTCATCAACATCATCTTCTTCAAAGAAGTACAACAATTCAAACAAGAGGGAGCAACCAACATGTGCATATTGTAAAAGGATTGGTCATGATGAGCATCATTGTCATGTTAAGAAAATTGATGAGTTGAAACACATCCTTAAGAAGAACAACATCAACTTGCTAGCTGCATATCAAGAGAAGAATTCATCCCCTTCCACTTCTTCTAAGGGAAAAGGAACAACTCTCATGGCAACAACATCAAGCTCTTCTCCTTCTTCATCATCTCAATATGAGAAACATAAGGGGCAAGCATTTCTTGCAGTTGTAGATTCCAATACAGATCAGTGGATCCTTGATTCAGGAGCTTCGCATCATATGACTTCGTCCAAGGATATGTTCTCTTCATTTGATTCTTGTTCCTCACCACCCATTTTGATGGCCAACAACACTTCTTTGGCAATTTGTGGGAAGGGTTCTATTGACATTGAAGGTGGAGAATTTAATGATGTTCTATGTGTGCCTACTTTGTCAAGGAACATCCTTTCCATCTATTAGATCACACATAGTGGTACAAGAAAGAGTGTAGAGTTCACACCAGATTCTATCATTGTTCAGGATTTGCATAGTAGGGCTCTTGTTGCAATTGGGGAGGTTATCATCATTCTCGGTTCTACACCTTCTCATTTTTTTTTCCTATTGATGATTCAGTTCACCCTAATGTGGACACACTTGAGGAGATTGAGTATGGTTACTTGAATCTTGGAGTGCTCTCTACTCCTGAGGTTCTTGAACCTATTGTTGATATTCCATCTCCTACATTGACTGATGCACTTGATGATACTTGTGTTCCAACAGTTTCAGTGCCTTGTGATTTAGTGCAACAGTGTATACCTTGTCTTCTAGTAGTAGCTTCATGGGATGACTACTTAACAAATCTTGAGTTGTCCTTTTTATCAAATGAGAGTGTTGTTACAAGGAGTTCTCACAGTTTTTAGGAAGTGACTACACCATTGCAGCTTCACATAGTTTGGGGAAGGAATCTTTCAACATCAACACAGGGAAATTTGAGCAAATTTCAAAGACTTCTTACACTTTGAGGGTTCTTCCTTCTTCACTTGTGGATTGGAGAGAATTCATTCATACACCTTTGGTATTGTTTCTTCCTAAGGGGAGGAACGTTGTTTGACAGTTTTGGAGCATGTTCTTCATTCCTTCTCGAGCATCTTCCATTGGTGATCATTGTACATTGAGGGGGGGCTACCTTGTCTCTCTTCTTCTCTTGTATGGGGGGGGATTTTTTCCTCACATGGGGTTTTTTCCTTCTCATGCCATGTTCATAGGCTTTTATATCTCATCTCTCTTTTGGGGGGTAGTTTTTTCCCACTGGGTTTTTCTATCTTTACTCCACTTGTGAGAGATTGCATTGTTTGTACATGGGTACCTAACATGGCCTAGTAGCTGGGACCCATCTTGCATTGTTTTATTTGTGTACATTCTCCCTAAGTTGCACTTAAGTGGGGGTGTTGGTATAATTAAATGTCTTGTACCTTGTCCTAGGTCATGATTACACCTTAGTTAAGTTTACTTAGGGACCACATAGGAGGTTGTTGGAGATTTCCAACTTTTGGTGGACTTGACATGTCATTACTTTATCACCTCCACCTTTCGTGGACACATCATATGATTATCTCTCCACCTTTGTGGGTGATCCACCTTTTGTGGAGATTATCACATTATCCTTTCCCACTTTAGGTGGAGTGATAAGTTTTCATTGTTGTCTCATGTCATAAGATTATGACACTTTTCATAATCTTATGCCCTCCTATGTTCTCACCTTGGCTATATAACCAAGGGGTCTCCTATGTACATTTGTACCATTCTATTATCTCATATTATTGACATTGAATATAGTTTATTCTTGTCATATTCTATTCTCTCTCTTTTGTGCTTTCTATTAGGCCTCTAGATCTTGGGTGGCTACCTTCATAGCCAATTCTTACAATAAGCCTACTGGTGTTGATGGAAAAAAAGTGTAGATCAAGAAAAGGAAAAGAATGGTGTAGATCACATGAGGGTCATAGTGATCAATAGAATGAAGATGCAAGAAAGTATTTTGAAGAAAATATAAATGAAAAGGTGAAGAAGAACAAGGAGAAAAAGAGGACAATAAGGAAGATGATAAAAAGGAGGATAAAGATAAGAAAAAGGAAAAAGTCTCAAATGAAGAAGAAAAAGCATAAATTGAAGAGTATGAAGAAAGAAACAATGAAGAAGAAGCACTAAAGACCATGGACCTACCCAAGCCCTCTAGAGAATATTCCTCTAGGAATCCTCTTAAGGGTATTTTGTCAAGACAAATAAGATTCCAACTGGCAATATATCCTCAGTTATTATAGCTCCCCAAGTATCAAGGAATTGTGGATCTTGAGAAGATCTCACCAATTCAAAATTTGGAGCTTGGAGATTTTTTTCATTCCTCCAAAAAGAAAGAAATAATTAAGACTTGCTAGAAGGGAACTAAGTTAATAAATGAAGCTATAAAGGCTTTACAGGATGCTACTTTTGGTTCCTAAATTGAAAATTCTTTAACTTATATGGAAAATATTAAGTTTTTGGTTGATTTTCTTAAGGAGTACACCTCCAGTCTGAAAGGATAGATTGAAAATGAAGTGGAAACAAGGGTTGTAGAGAAGAGGCTCCTAGAGTTGCAAGAAATATGTGCATCAACACATAACAAATTGGAAAAATGTATAATGGAATTTCAAGATTGTGAAGATAAAGAAAATAATTTGTTTTTGTATTGCATGAAGTTCCCAGATGTCACTCAAGCCATTAAGGACTTAATCGACTCAATTATGTCACAAATAACCAATGCCTCCATTGCCTATGATCTAGCTCAAGATAGAGATCACACCACTTGTATTGCCATCTCAGACCTACAAAATAGATTCTTCACGATACAAATGCAAACAAAAGACATCATAAGGTGGTTTGGATAGCTTGGGGACATGGTGAAAACTAATCATATATCAATGTCAAGTTCACTAGCTAATTCTAAAAATCTTGTAAAGATGAATCTAAACACCAATACTTTGAAAGAGGGAGAGGAGAATATAGTAGATTTAGAATCATTGTAAAAATTTCTTGTAGTAGCCAAGAGAACTTTGAATGAAGGGAAGTCTTCTTGGCAAGCAATTCTAAAGAAAATTGAAGGTGCCTCCTCTAATCAAATATCTTTTCACTTGTTTTCTAGTTTTTTCATTGTACATGTATAGATGGATCAAATTTTTGGGTTAACTCTCTAAGGGGGAGATTAAATATATGTTACTAGAATACCCTCTATCCTTGATTTCGAAGGGGGAGATGGTGTATGTTTTGGATTTTTGAAATGTTTGAAGTTTTTGGAGAAGTTTGGAGACTTGGTTTTGGACTCATTTTTGCAACATGTTTCCATCAATGACAAAGGGGGAGAGTTTTGAAAGAATGAAGGAGCCCCTTAATGTGTTGTCATTGATGTCAATATTGGTTTTTGATATCTACTCTAATCTGGTGAATCGAATGGAGGTACACCATTTGGTATTTTGGTTTGCATTTTCTCATATGACAAGATCCATTTATGAGATGATAATATGTTGTTCCTTACCACTATTTTCATCTATGTTCAAGATTTTAGATGTTTTCTATATATAATTTGAAACATATAAGTGGCAGTAGTTCGGAATATGGTTTTGGCTATGTACAGTGCAAATGGGTATGAGTAATCCAGTATGTGTTCCTCTGGTGAAAGGAATCAGACTTTACAATTTTGGGAGATTGCTTATAGGTTTCAATACATTATATATTCCATATGGCACATGATTATGTGATTAGATTGATCACTAGTGTTGATAAATTAATGTATTTTGTGATTAGGTTCAATTCTTGGCTGACCTAATGCTTGGCGTGTGTTGTAATGATTAAATATGTAATGAAAATGTTAGTGAGATCTATTTTAGGTATATTCTAGCCTAAATCAAGTTTTGTACATTTGGTTTAAGCTCAAAGATGTTTTTGATTCAAGTGTTGAGTCGACAAGGAAATTTTGATTTAATTTAGGGTTACATCTAATTAGGGTGACCTAATTGATGTATGTGGGTGAATTGGGTATACATGTTAGACATTTTTGAGGTTGTAGAAGATACATAAGATTCAAACATGAAAATTTATATGTGTATGATCTAAAAAACAACAAACATATGGTGAATGTTGAGTGACTATAAAGAAGAGAAGCATTTTTTTATTTTTTATCTGATAAAGTGCATAGCATCAGTATATTGAGCTTCAAAGGATCTGAATTCAACACAAGGGAGGTAGATTTTTAATGAATTCACATCTTGGTTGTTTGGCCATTTTATCTTCTAACTATTCTTTTTTTTTGTGGATAAGCCTTATTGGATAGTGTTTCTTGGTAGTGAGACTTTTGTAATATCTTATAACCAATTATAATATATTGTGAGCTAATCCTCATCATGGTTTTTTTCATTTTTGGGTTTTCCACAAAAATACTAGAGTTCATGTGTTATATGATCTTATGATTGCTTCATGCTTTCATTATTTATTACAATTAGATTTTTTTATTAATTGGATAGATTATGATCAAATGGTTTAATGGAATACTAATTCACCCCCATCTCAATATTTTGGGTGTTCAATGATAATATTTTCAAGAGCAGTCAAGGGAAGCATTATGAATCATTTTTAGCAACAATCAAGATCCTAAGATCATGTTAAAGTTTATGTGTGTTTAAGTTATCTTGTGAAGGCTAATAATTGTTGTAGGTCTTCATGCATTCAAGCAAATCTATCAAGCAAGATCAAATTCCCTTGAAGTGATGTATATATGCATTCAATCCTTCAAGAAATTTGTTGAAGGGTGGTGAGTTGAATCAATTATTTCATTCATTATTTCCTTCCTTTCCATTAAGGTTTTCATCATTGTCATTGCCACTGTGAAAGTGAGAACACTATAATTGGGGTTTGATTGATGCAAACCCTTATATGGCACAACAATTTTCCCTCTTTCTATATGTGTAGTTTACAAGATTAAGAAGGATTGAAGAGATCTTGAAGAGAAACTTTGCATTGTCGCATTTTTTGTCATCATTCTTGTCAAACTATGAATATTGAGTTACACAATTTATTTATGGTATTTTGATAAATTTGTATGTGGAAAATAGAAGCTTAGATCTAGCACTAGAGGACCCCAAAATTTTATCAGGAAAATGAGTCCATGTATGCACATAAAAACCAATATTTCTAAGTAGGTTTGTTGTCCTTTGCACTTCCCAGATCCACTTACAAACTGTTGTTTCCATCTATCAGTTGTTGAGATATTGTCTTTTTTCCTATTAGGGTATATAGGATCATTAGTTTAATTATTCTAAAATATTTCCAATACATTCCAATTCTCCAATTAAATGTAGATTCAAGTTTTATTGGATCACCTTTAGGGATGAAAGTCAATATTTTTACCTTGTGATCCACATCTCTAATAAAATTCAAAAAAAAGCCACCATTGCATCCTATGTTCTTTGTGTTTAGGACCTAGGATCCATTTTTCTTTATTTCAATTGTAACATTGTAGTATTTTTTATCCTAGGGACCTCTTTGGATAGGATTTGATGGAGTGTGAGAGTATGGCACTCTAGCCCCATAGCTTGGTCTTTGATAAGCATTTTTTTAGGCATGACCTCATTTGAATGCAACATTATTATTTTTAATTCCACATGTAATTTCTATTCAAAATTCTTGAATATTGGAGCAAGAAGTGCCACTCTAAATATTATGACCAAATAATGAAGATTGGAGCTACAAGTTCTACTCCAATATTTTTGATATGGTGATAAAATAATAAAGATTTCATTAGCAAGTGTAAGGTATAGTTATAAAAAAATTCAAACTTATCTTTCATCATTATTTTTGGGCATAAACTTTATGTAAGAAAAAAATCCAAGATGATAGTCAAGATGTAATGCACACTTAGTCATTAAAATGAATAGCTTTTTATAGTCAAAATCTATGAAATATATTAAGATGTGTTTCTAATGATGAAGGTGTGGGGTTTTATTTTCTTTGTAGATAAGTGTATTCCTTATCTTATCATTTACAATGGATGCACCATTCAGTACCCACATCCATTGATCAAGGATTTGGTCAAGTTTGATGTTAGAGTGATTAAGAATTGAGGAAACCATAAGGGAATAGTTTCTTTAGTATCTTTACCAAAAGAAAAAGGTGTCAATATATCAAAAATTGAAGAGGCTAATCAAGTAATATATCTTCTTACTAATTGTTCCAAGGAAAATGCATTTCAAAAAATTACTTACATTATTACTATTAGTGCTAGGGGAAAATTCATTTCAAAACATTAAAAAAAAAATTGAGTATCTTGTACAAGAGTTCATTAATGTTGCCAATTGATCTTCAAACAATTATTCTTATATGTTCAAGGCTATCTTCACTACACCTAATGAAGCCTCCAAAGACTCATCCAAAGCATCAAGTAATTTAAGTGTAATAGGATTTATTGGAGGTTGGTGGCAGTGGAGGGTGGAGGAATTTCCTTCATCTCATGTTAGCTTCTCACTTTGAGATGTTGATTTATATGAGAAGCACTTTTTATTCCTTTATTGCACTTTCCTTATAGATGTTGATGGATTTGAAGAATAAATATATTGTGAAGTTTTATTTTTGGGTACACGTAAGGGGTTTGGTGTTGAACTCAATATATTATTATATAGTGAGTTTACGAGACTATGATCAAGAATTATACCATTTTGAGGTAATTATAGAACATGATGGACCTTTATCGTAGCTCAATATGATTTTTTTAAAATAATTTGGGAACCGATGATTCAAGAGTTTAAGAAAATGGTAAGTCCAAGAAATCAAGAATTTATATTGAAGCTACACCTTTCCCAGGGTGACAAGGTTTTTTGATGGAGTTCCATCTAATTCAAGTTTTTTTTCTTCAAGAGAAGATCTTCTCATGAATTTGTATTTATGTAATGAACATGTTTTGTTATGTAAGCCTTAAGGGTGGGTCCCTTGGCAAGGTCATTTTGTGGTTTCAAGGATACTTTTGTAAGAACAATATAATAAGGGGTGAATAATAGAATAAAAAATAGAATATCATTACATTGTCCAACACTTTTTTACACAATATTTGCAATATTAGTTACTAGTAGAGAGGTCATGTTGATAGTTACATCAACTGTATTTCTCCTCTATTTATTTATTTACTATTCATCAATGAATCATTGATACTTATCCCTTCATTGATTCTCATCTTCCGCATTCAAGTGTCTAGGTCATTAGAGGATATAACCTATAAGAACTCACATGATCATAACACAAATTTCTAGCCAATTTTAAAATATTACAATAGAGCTACTTGTTTACTCACAAAATCAATTTGTTTAAAATGAATGCTTCTAAGATCTATATAAATTTTCTCCTAATTGATGCCTATGATTCAACATTATGTATTTCATGCATGACTAATATAAATATCTTTTAATAGAAAATTATAAATACTAGTCCAACTACAATTGATAAAATAGTCCAAATAAAGAATAATACATCTAAGGAAATTGACATTTAATAAAAGTTTTCATCTTCAAAAAAGGCTTATTGATTATTGCTAGATCATGTTGTATATTCATGTTGAGGGGGAGATTTGATACTTCAAAATCTCTAGGATTGAAAGCATCTACAAGGAGTGAATTTTCCTCAACTACCTCAAGGAAACAAGCTCAAGTGACAAAGATGGGAAAAGGGAGTTTCTACATTTTTTTTGTGTTTTATGACTATATATGGGAAAGAACTTCAAGGGCCAAATGAGTAGGCATCAGAGGTCTCAAGAGATAGACAGACTAGCTCTCAACTAGAGGATAAAAGTGCAAGCTAAGGATGACAACACAATATGTCAACATCTCAATGGAGAATTTGTGTCTTCTATAGACTAAGAATAGTGTATACCGGTAGAAACTCATAGGGTCTACTAACTACTCAAAAACTAGGATTTGATAGTTCGACTAATTTGATAGAATAAAAAAATAAAGGGAAACTACAACAAGAAGAATACTAGATAATGTAAATAAATAAATTATTAAATGAAATGACATGGAGTGAGAGAAAGGGACAAACTCATGAATGGTTTAGCTATGAAGCCTCCCACAAATCTTTACATAAACAACCTACACACATAAAAAAAAGTTGGGGTTGTTTTGGAGCTTGCCTTGGTCAAACCCCCACTTTGGTGTTTCCACCTTCATGGACAACCAAAGAGACAACAAGATGGAGAAATTATACGATATGAAATGATCAGATAAAAAAAGAGAGCATACAAAATATCAATATGTTATTGAATAAGAAAGATAATACTACAAAAAGAAGTGTTACCCTCCCTCCAATGAGCTTGACATGTTGAGAGGAAGCACTATTCTTTGAGAGAGACTTAAGACAAGATGTAGAGCCACATATATGTGAGAAGCTTGATGTAGAAGAGAAAGAATGCAACAGAGAAAGAAGAGAATCAAGATTAAGACAATGTATGATAGAATGATATGATGAGTTGCTTGAAAGTTAGAATGAAGGAATGAGGAAATATGTGTGTTTGAATGAATAATTTCATACAAGAGGGTCATTTATGAGTGCACCTATGGATATAGAGGTGTTACACTTTTTTGGTAGGAAAAAGTGTAACATCCTAACAACCAGGGGGTTTAGAATCTTGTCAGGATGCTCGCATAGTGTGTAGACGTCTATGTGTCATGAAAGTGTCCCTGACAAAAATTCCCTTAATGACTAAGAACAATGTGGTCAAGGATGAAACTGAAGGCTTGAAATATGGAAACTATAATTATCATTTTATTGGGATAAATTGAAGGCTATGAAATGTGAAATTCCATAAGGGTTCAATTTTATGACATTACATTTTCCCCCACTTTAAGCGAGCATATGTATCTAAACATGTACAAGTTAAAGTAGAAAGAGGTTAAAGAAATGATGAAGAGGATGCATAACTTCAATCCAGTATATGTGGCATAGAGAAGCCAATAAGGATGTGAAGAGAACATAGGTCTTCGATCTTGCAAAGCTAACTATAATCTCACCTCAAACATGTTAGTTGCAAAAAACATGTTAGGAAAAAAGTGAAAAATAGACATGATAAAATTTCATAGATGTGAAATGACATAATCTAATCAAATAAAAGATGTCATTAATAGGTATGGCTAGCATGGATAGAGATAGTATAACAAGTAGATAGGCCTGTGGCTACTGCAAACTATATTGAGGAGAGTCACAAAAAAGACAAGACACGTCTAGTCAATTTTCCCTCAAGCTAGAAGATGGGACATAACACATCAATAAATATTTTAAAATAGTTTTTTAAAAAAATTAAAAATTAAACAGATAATATAGCCCCCCTTAGAATTATGTGTGCTACACAAAGGAATACATGTAATTCTAAGGAGAGGAGAAAGAAAAGATATGTTGTGGCACAAGTTATGTATAAATATGTATTCATGGGATGTTGTCATAGGAGGGAAACATATAGGAACCAAATCATCATGAAAGAGAAAGGAAAATGTGAAGAAATAAAGATTATAGGGGGATCCAATTATTTGAGGTCAGAATTACTCTTGAATATTTAGATTGATAAATATAATATAAAAAATTCCTAAAAATAAAAAATGGGTCAACATGGAAGAGGCCTAAATGCCCCAATGCTTTGCATCACTCCCAATGTGAAAAGTAGAGTTTACAACATGACAATACAAATAGAAGAAGTGTATGATATATTTTCTCTCATGTATCCAAGGACCTAAAAGGCTAGGAAGGGACCTCCAACTAATAGCACAAACATAAATATACAAGTATGTGGGAACAAAAAAAAGCACACAAATATAATCTAAAGATGAAGAAGAAGGTTTTGCTCTACTATGACACCTCTAGTAGGTCATCCTGCTCCCAATATAGATCATTATAAGCAAAGGAAAGATGAGCCTATATGGGGGATAGATAAAGTAGTTCCAACTAACTCACTTGTGATAGGAGCTAAAGAAGAAGGAACCTCAAGGTCTTCATCATCCAACTTTGAGACTAGAGTCATCGATCTAGCAAAGATCAAAGAAAAAGTTTGAATGTCCTCTAATGAGTTGAACATGTACTTCTCAAGAGTGACATGGTGCAAGTGGATGGGAGGAAGACAAGACATCCAAGAGTCAATTCCATCCTTTGGAAGAGAGGCAGTGATAAACTCCAAGGAGATAGGTTTTTTCTCCATCACAAGGATGACATAGGCCAAGATGGAACAAGACTGAAAGGAAAAAGAAAATTTTCTCACCATCAATCAATGTAAGATCATTATTCAATTTTTTCTTTAGAGATGGATGTGGAATTCTCATGGTTGAAGTGGAAGAGGGGGAAGAAGATAGAGCCACAAAGGACACCACCTTTGTAAAAGGCATGTCAATGGGTTGTGGAAAAGGAGGAAGATTAGGAAGAGAGGTAATAATAGGTGGCTCCATAGAAGGAACGATAAAAACTTCCACCCTTTTAGGCTGAGGCTCATCAGGATCCCCTAACAAAGCTAAAAGAAGTATAGAGGTGATGGAAACTAAGGTAGAAAAAAAAAAGAGACACAAGAAACAAATATGGAAGCAACAAAAGAAAAAATACAAGGCTCCTCTTCGATCTTCTGTGAGGAAGAATGCTCCTTATCCAAGGCCTTTCAATGGTGCTATACTATTGTGCAAGCTAGTTATGATGGTTATGGGATGTAATAATGGAAATAGGGTAGCCCACCTTTTGAGATGGAGCACAAGGGATACAGTTCCTATTTCACTCTTATTACATTCAAGGAAACCTTAGAGATCTCAATCTAAATGTGGAAAGGGGGAAATATATCTTGCAATAAGGTATCCTAGAGTGTGTTTCGTGACAAAAAGTGGGTTCACCACCAAGCTAGGGCTTGGACACACAAGAAATGAATATAACATGGAGAGTATTGTAATGCCCACCTTGCAAACCCCAGAGAACACACACACTGCAAATAATTTTATTTTTTTTAAATAATTAAATTAAACATGTAACAACACTTAACCATAATTCACATAGCACATTACATCACATTAACACACTTGGTTCTCTAGGGCATGCGAGGTTACATCGCAACAACAAAACATAAGAACAGATAAAGAATATAACATAACCATTTAATTCATGATAACCATATACAATGATACATCCGATAAGAATGATGCGAGTAAGATAGACATCGCATAATTACATCCCTGATAAATCTCTTAAAAGAGATATAAATGATCCTAACTATTACATCATCATTTTACTGTTACATTACAATCTCTTGATAAATGAATTACAATGAGTTTCCCAACATGGGAATGATACAAGTACAATGAATTATGAAATACAAGTGATCACTGGTACAACTCCACTGCGGAATGCTGAGAAGACAAGACGCTGATGGGGAACCTAACGGGTGCGGAGCACGTTCCACCCAACCATGTGAATTACAAGTAACTCACCCCCCGTGCTCAGAGGTGACGAGGAAGTGAACCCGACCATGAATGTCAGACCGACTCAACAACAACATGATAACAACAAGTACAACTCAAAGCATACAATGAACCACCATCAACGTTCACAAATCACATAACAAGTTAACACTAATAAACCCATCACAATGACATGAAGCATCACCAATTAGCAATCATGAGACAGATTCACAAGAATCAAAGACATCACAAGATACAATATCTAGAAGAACCGTAACAACATCCAAAATACGTTTCCAAATAAATCTGAAACAATTAAAAGTACATGATTCCATATAAATCAAAACAACCATTCAGTACGCAAGTCCAGAGGCAACCAAAACCAAGGCAAACAAATGTCAAGTGGAGAGGGTCATCGCATAGCTCTCATGGGATCTCCTGGCACTTCCTCCAACTGAGGCACTGGCACCCATCTAGCCCTCAAAAATACATAAGATACAATATCCAGAAGCAACTACAAACAATGCACAAGGGTGTCAAGTGGAGAGTGTCATCGCATAGCTCTCATGGGATTTCCTGGCCCTTCCTCCAACTGAGGCGCCGGCACCCATCTATGGATATCCTGGCCCTTCCTCCTAACTGAGGCGCCGGCACCATAGGGTAGCTAATGCGGAGCCAATAGTCTCTCGTGAAGATGAGACTATGACTATGCCGACCACGGCCTTCTCAGTCTATCACTAGTCTAAGGTAGCCCTAATGCATAGCCGAGGAATCCAATGTTTTATTATCTTGTGTTTTTAAACTATCCAACCCCCCTAAATCTATTGATTAGGTTATCACTTGTTTAGCTTACTCATTCGTGGGTTATCCTGAGCCCTTCCTCATCCTGAGGCACCGGCGCCCACGAAGAGCCACTCTCCCTCCTATGACCCCTAACATATCTCAAAACAGGCAAGAGTTGGACTAACACATATAAGTCATAAAACCAAAATTCAATACACGAGGCATTAACCATCTCGCAACTGCACATAGGCAACAAACTTGCAAACCCGTCCAACCCTTCCTAGCATAACCCCAATAATGCTCAAAAGCATAAACAAGGTAACTACACTTTAAATCACAAGCCTCTGGAACAGGATTAAAATACGATAAGGTTCCCACATCGACAACAAAAAGCAATAAAGCAAAATATAACATACAAGGAAACTCTCCTCACATTTTGCAAAATTGCACATTTACGTTCGATCCCAATCCTAAGTAAGTAACTAAAATGATTGTCTCGATAAAATCCACAGATACAATTAAAAGCTAATTGTTGTCTAAAAATATAATTTAATCAACACTATCATTAAACTATTTCCTTTTTGAAATATAAAGATAGAATTTACCTAAATACGAACAAATTTGAAAGCTTAAAATCCACGATAAATTACATCTGCATAATGTAATATATTAACATTTAAATTTAAATAATCTTAATTTCATTTAATATACATAATATTAAATAAAAAGATTATAATTACATTAAAATAATAATGTTAAATAAATATAATTTTATTTATTTTTATTTCATTTTATTTTTTTAAAACAAAATAAAATAAAATACATTATAATTATTTCCTAAAAGTATATTTAAAAAAATACATATTGAAATCAAAATATATATAAATAAATATATATATATATAAATATATATATATTAAAATAAATAAATAAATAAAAACAAACTAAAAAATTTAAAACACCAAACACATTTAATAAGGGCCGTAGCCCTAACTGCCGCGGCACAGCAGTCATTAAGACTGCTGCGCACGACAGTCTAAGACTGCCGTGGGCGGTATATCCGCAGGGGCGAGGCCAAGGGTACGGCTTGGCCGTCCTTCGTCCTCCCCTCTGCAATCAAATTTCTTTATTTTAAATTTTGTTTTCCAACAAAATTTTGAGCAATGAAAATTAACAAAACAAAAACCCCTATAATAATAATTTTGATTTTTAACAATTACAAACGAAATTTTCGATTTCAAACAATAAAATTTTATTTAAAAGACCAGCGTACGGCCGACGGCCGACGCATATTTATAAGAAAAATAAAAATTATATATATATATATATATATATATATATATATATATATATATATATATATATATATATATATATATATATATATATATATATATATAACCAGAAGATAAAAATAATAACAGGATAAATACCCTGACTAAAATACAGAAAATAAAAGTAATTTACAGAGTAAAATACCTTGATTAAATTTACAGAAGATAAATGTAATATTTATACATATAGATATATATATATATATGCATGAAGGAATATATATATATATATATATATATTATGTGTATATACTCATTTACATTAAAACTTAGAAGAAAACAATTAAGTCCATTATGATTCTTAACATATTGAGAAACCCCCAAATTTTATTTTCTTCAATTTCTGAATCATTTTTCTTTTCCAAAAACCTACTTTGATAAATGGTATGTTTCAGAAGATCTGGTTCTTGATTTGACTAAATTTAAATAGTATAGTTTCTATGATTTTCTTTGTTTTCTAATCTAATAATTTGCTCTAGTTTTAGTTTTCAACAGAAGTTCTCTATGTTCACAAAAATTATTTTAACAAGATCTATTTTTCTTTTCAGAAACAACAGAGAATAGAAAAGGTACGAGAAGAAAAACTACGAGAGGAACCTGGAGTCCAACGCAAATTTGAAGATGCCCTCGAATCCGATTCCAATCCGTAGTCCAGAATGAACTCTACAATCCCTGGAGCACTTCAGCTTTCTGTTCTTCTGTGTGTGTGTGAGCTTCTCAAAAATTCATGATTAAATAAAAATATATTCCTCCTCTCTTCAAAGCTCTCCAAAAATCTTCGATTAAAAGAAAAATCAATTCTTTAAAACAAGCTTCTTTTTTTCCAACTCTCAAACCCTATTGGCTCACACTGTCTTTTTAATTCTTTTATTTATTTTATTGCTTTAATTCTTGTTTTTCAACTTTTCTTGCACCTCACATTACATATTTATTTAAATAAATTATTCACATAATTATCCACCACCAATTTAATTAATTAAAATAATTAAGCATATTTAATATCTAATTAATAATTAAATTGCAATATCAGATTTTCAAAAATAATTAAAATAATTAAATATTTAATTACAATATAATCCAACATTAAAATAAATAATCTATTTCAATCATTAAGATAAATCATAATTATCAATGCCCACATAAAATAAGACAAAACACAAACACAACAGACAAAGACGACAATACACAAAATCAACAACCATACCAAACAATGAGACGACCTGACATCATGGAACGGGAGGACTTCATCGTCACCTCTGTATCAACATTTATCCGTTGGATTATTTGGTGCTCACCCTGTCCTGCTGAAGCAGGTGGAATCGAGACTTATACCTGCAATCCTGCATACAAACGAAGTTGTGTACATGTGCATATATACATATATATCAAAGCATTAAATCAAGATACTGCATTGTGAGAAGGAATCGCAACATAACAGGGCACTCGCGAATGAGTGATGCTATATTGTCCTTCGTCACACCTATTCTAACAATTATAACATAATCCATGAATTACATTTCTAACTAATAATCATCTCACAACATATTAAATTAAAACACTACATCATATCATAATTCAGAAAATCAACTGATATAATCAACCATCATGTCATATAAGGTAATCATGTCCAAAATGAAATAACAGCATCAACTAGCATCTAACTAACCATATCAACAATAACAGTATCATCATAGTATCTGACTAACCACATCAAACAATAACAGTATCATCATCGTCACAAGTAGCAAACAACCGCATTGAAAAATACTAAATCCAACTAGTAAAAGGACGGGTACTACAAGTATCGTGCAAAATCTAACTAAATGACACAAGAAAGGAAACTAAAATATATAATAAAAGACTGAGAAAGTACATAGGTGCACCTAGAAGAAGGATGATATTAAAACAAGCTTTAAAACTTGAAAAAATGTTATTCGATGCCCATTGGGACTCATATGCAAGTCTAGGAGATTTAGTCCCATACTAGGGTTTTTGTGCCAAAACTAGAATCTGACAATGTATGATCTAAATCTCCTAAAACCTGAAAAATGTGTTGTACTAGGACTCAAATGCCACAAGTGGCATATCATTCCCACTTTGCTTTTTTGAAGGATCAAGATCTAAATTAGTTCTCCAATCTTTACTCTTCTTTCCACACTTTGTTTCCAAGTCTGAAACCCTAATTTGTAACCTATAGGTTACTTTCCGTGAAGATAGAAACCTTTTGAAAACTTGATGACTTTCTTCAACCTTGCAACCTAGTCTTCAATGGATCTTCAAGCCCCAAGACACCTAGATCTACAATAACACATATAGAGAGAGAAAAACTTTTTGATTGTTAGGAAATAGGGGTTTACCTTGGTCAAGTTTCTTTTAGGTAATTAAAATAAATGATGAGATAATGAAATAAGGACATGAAGCATGAAACATGGAACATGAAACACAATGATACCTTGAATGATGCCTTGTAAATCTGCAATCTAACATGAAGTGGCCATGACGAATGTAGATCTAGATCTTGAAACAAGTTTAGAATAATCCTTAATCTTGGATCTCAAATGCTACATCACAACAATAGCTCAACAACATGCTTGATGCTTGATAGCCTTGACATGATGATGGATCTTGAATTTTTGCAACAATTGATGAAGAAATCTTCAGCTAAGTGTGTCACAAATGCTCTTGTAAACTCCTTTAATGATATTGTAAATCTTGGAGCACTTAACTCTTGATAGTGTAACTAAGGGTAAATTTTAGGGTTAGATTCAATGAATTGAAAGCACAATAAACCCAAAGAAGTAATGAAGTGCAAAGGAAAATAAATGAAAACACAGAAAATAGAACAATCTCACCCAGTGTCTTCAATCTCCATGGCTGATCTCCATTACACCTTCTAACTTGTTGATTTGTGTTGCCCTCAGATCGAGTGTATGAGCAATCTTGACTATGCCATTGTCCTAAACAAGCTTTGAAGGATTTGAATCTTAAATTCCTATGCCTATGACAATATGATAAATGAAAATAATAACTATGAATGCTAAATGACTATAATGCCTACATTAATGAAGTAGTCCCAAATTCTGAACAAAATGTCATTTTATAGAAAACACAATTTTAAATGGACGGACGAGATTGACTCTTGATAGAAACCTAAAATCAGAGGACGAGATTTCATTTGATAATCCCTAATCACGGTTAGGGTAAAATCCTTAAGTGAGCGGTCAAGATGTCATAGGAGAAAATTGAATCAGTGGTGGAGAAAAGAGGAGATAATTAATTTTGAAAATAAAGATTTTCAAAATTGAGAAGATAAAGATAGCCTACTTTGTGAGATTTATAAAAGATGGACTAAAAAGCAAATTTGATAAAATCAAGAACCTGCTTGCTTTATTTGATTGTTTGAAGAAAACTACCAATCAACTCAAAATATGAATTTTGTGAGACAAATAAATAATCTTTTTCATATTATTTACTAAAATGGACTGTCAGTTAAGATTGTGATGACATTTTAAATAATTTCATTTATTTAAAATGAGATGAATATTAATTTTGTTAATTTAAATAATTAAAGATAATTATTTAATTTAGAAGATAAGATTAAGAATTAAATAAATTAATGAATTCATTTAATTATGACAATTAGTGACATTAAATAAATAAATAAAACTTATTTACTTAATAATAAAGAAGAAATAAATGACAAATGGTAATTAAATAAATTAAGAAATTTATTTAATTAAGCAAAGACTTAGATAATTAATGATGTATTTAACAAATAAATAAGATTTATTTATTTAATAGTCATGGGGAATAAGAGGACATGAATTAATTAAATAATTATGAATTATTTAATTAATAGACGAATGTGGACCAAGGACATAATTAAGTGTCATAATTATGCTAGGACAAAAGTGGTAAAAATGAAGCTTGCAGGCCTAGGTCATTTTAAGGTGTCTACAGATAGCTTATGTTGATATCATGAAGGCTTAGTGAACTAATGATTTGAGACCTTGTTTATATATGAAATCCATCCAACTTACCATTTATTAGATCCCAGAGGATGACATTCATGAAATTTGAACTTAAAACCCTAATTTCCCACTCAAACCCCTAAAAATGGGCCAAATGAAACTCATACACCACTTGTGGAATATAGGTCTCATTTGGATGGGACTCATATCCTCAAGGTGGCATATGGATCCCACCCAAATTTTTTAGGTTGAGAAAATGTTGGGAGTTGAGAAATTAATTATATTTGTTGATCTTGTCAAGATTTTCGTTGAAATAAGCCTCGGGATGCATAATATAGGGTCTTAAGGGCCCATTAATAATGATATGAAGGTCATAAATTCAAGAGGGGCCAAAACGCAATGTGAAAGTGTAAATAAATATTCTTTACAACATTAAATTAAGACAATATTAGGTCAATTTAGCTTAAAGGACCCTAAATCCAATGTGAATGTGGAAAACACATTACAACACTAGATCAAGGTGACATTAGGTTCATTTTAATGTTAATAATTCCTAGATTATGTGTGAAAATGTAGAGGGATACTTTTTTTATTGTTACATTTATCCCCCACTTTAGTGAGAGGACGAACTTGCTTCAAAATCACACTAAATTAGATATTCAAGAGGGTTCCAAGTGTACCAATGCAGATGGTCTAGAATAACAAAGATCAAAGGAGGTGGTCAAGCCCCTGGGATCCACAATCCTACGTAAAATTGACATAAGCATAAAAGTGCATGCACAAGGTGTACAATATGTAGCATCAAGATACACAAACATGTAATTCCAATGACTAAAAGAAAGAAAAACAAAAATAAAGCAAAAATAAAGAGAGGTGGATCAAGCCTCAACCATTTGTCCAATGTGATGTGGATTAGATATGAGCTATTTTTCCAAAAATGCACACTTGCTTTAAGGTAATGATACTTCAGGCTATTTGCTGGGTGAGTATCCAAAAAGGTGGCTTAGTGAGAAAGTCATGTATCTATATCGACTTCTCACTATGTAATGAGAAATTCATGCTCATGTTTAGGTTTCTCATCATACATTGACCATACCAAATCTATACCTCCTGATAACTTTGACAAGCCACCACATAATAATAAACTTTGAGCTTCATGAGGAAAACAAAGCTTTGTATTTTGAAAATACTAAAAAAAATAGATGGATCTACAAGAAAGAAAAGTGTGTTATGCAAGGTGGCCATATAAAGGTTATCATAAATGCAAAATAGTGTAAGGTATGTTCAAAAGGATTTTTCTTAGTTCATGTAAGTTCTCTTCTTAGGGAAATTTTTTCCTGATGTCTCCAAGAGAGAAAAATTCAAACAAATATCATGCTCTCAAAGGAAATCAAACCAAATGACAACATCAAGAAAAGGATGCATCATAAGAATAAAGAAAAATCATGCAGTGAGACATGAATTTTGATGTAATGTCACATGTGAGTCAACTTGAGGCATATTATCCAAATCCCAAGATTTCTTTTATATGTTCATGAAAGGTATTCAACTAGCGAAAAGAGACAACAACAAGTGACATACGAGGAAAGGGCTACCTAACCCCATGCCCCCACTTAGTGCAAGACAAGGGTGAGCCGAGAAACATGCTAGAGTGAAAATTAGTATCAATTAGATGAGTTAAGTGCTCCTACATAAGGAAGAGAACCACACTCCTTAAGATGCTAGATTTTATTATTCAAATACTTACATTCATTAGTAGAATGACCATGAACTCTATAATATGCACAAAATGAAGTCTGGTAGTAGGAGGGAGGGATATAAAATGATCTTGGAGGAGTCTTGACAAGATACCCTCTTGATCAAAAGTAGGAAATATTCCTTTACTTTGCAAAAAATATTTCTATTGCTTAGTACAAGGTGCCATAACTACATAAGACTCTTTAGATTGTGAGATTTTTTACTCTTCTTTAAAGGAAGGTGTAAAATCTAACAAATTAAAATCATTAGTGTTTTGTGTGATGGAATTTATGTTAAGCAAATATTTCTCTATTTCTTTCATTTCTTTCAAAGGATAATAATCAAGACCACTAGTGTCTATTAGTTTAGGATGCACTAATGTTAAAGTAGGCTTAGAAGGATCTTTTGTAACAGTTTTGATGTTAAGGGAAGGCTTGCTTGTTTCTTTTTAGGGACAATATATGAGACCAATAGTCATTCCCTACACGTTAGTCTCTATAGGGACATAGATACCTTGTTCTCTAGCACCACATCCTTTTCCATGATATCCAAGTTGTTTCATGCATTCATAACCTTTTCCATGAAGATTTTTCATTTCTTTTGGAGTCGGTGGTTGTTTGTAATCAACTTCATCAAAATTTGTTGTATAATTTTCTGTTTCTTCTAAAGTGTTTGAGGTGGATTATTTTGAGGGGTCTTCTGAATTTTATGTTAACATTACCACTTTTTTTTCTCTATTTCCAGAGTCTTTGTTTATGATCTTGTATTCTCCCATGAATTTAGTTGTAAAATCCAACGTTCCCAAATCATCTAGTGATATCATTGTGAAGGTTTTAGGAAATCTATGTTTTTTTTCTTCTTGCATAGATTCTACTTGTGTAGTTGGTGTTAATGTTTTCAAAGGATTTTCCTTATTTTTATCAATTTTCAAACAACTATTTGGTTTGGGGTCAACTTCGAGTGTGTACACTTTGTTGTTGTAGACATACTTCATTATATGATGAAGGGTAGAAGGAATCCATGGTTTGCCTAAAATAAGGTTGTATGAAAGATTGTGAGGCATAACATGGATCAATGTTTCTAATGTGAAATTTCTAGCTATAATAGGCAAAGTGATCACACCAAGCAGTTGTTTTCCTATATTGTCAAATCCCTTAATAGATAAAGAGTCAGGTTGAAATTTGTATTTATCCATGCGAAGTCTATCCAAAATGGTCAAACTACACACATTAAGGGTAGAGCCATTGTCAATGAGGGTTCTTTTTATTCCCCATCCATCATAGGAAACTATTATTACTAAAGCATCATTTTGTTTTTGCACTTCCAAAGGAGGGAGTTCACTTTGGTGGAAAATAATGTCAGCATTTATTCCTCAGATCATGGCTGCTATGTCATTCAATTGCACATTAGAAGGGATGGGAACTTGTAAAGTACTTTGAATCATGCTATGATAATGAGGGGAGGCTTGAATAATGTCCCACAATGATATCTTAGTAGGAGTATTCTTTATATGTTTGACAAGATCATACTCCTTTCCACTTTATGGAGGCAAACGAGGAGGACCTAGTAAGATAGGATTTAGCATGATAGGATTAGGAAATGGGAGGGATGTTGAAGGTGTCTCTCTTTGTTGCAGATTGTTTCTAGTGCTACATGTATGAGCAACAATGTTATAACTCAACTACTACAAAACATTATTCTTAGGTGGGTAAAGGATAAGTTCTGGTTTGTTTTGAGTTTGTGGTTTTTGTGAAGGTGGATAAAGAATTAGAGGATTCTTAGGATTTCCCATAGGGTATGTAGGAGGTCCACTAATCAAGTGGGTTCTAATGGAAACTTGTGCATTCATAACCTTAGCGGTCTTGGTTTGATGTATTTCTAATAAAGGCCAATTTAGTGTCATCTTTTCACCATCTTCTAAGGAAGCTGAAACGTTATTTTCTTCCACCATGATGTCTTCCCTGGTAGGAGCATTTTTAGGAGATACAAACTAGATGTTCATGACATTAAAATTTTGGTTCATCTAAAATGAATTAATCACAATTAATGGGGTTATCCATGGTTGGATTTTCTTGTTTATAAATGATGTCATTGTCTTGTTCAATAATATTTTCCCTAGGGGAAGAGAGACACATAATATTCTCATGACCTTCATCGATTGCATTTTCAAATACCAAAGTATCTTCTTCACAACTAGGAGATATACTAAGAGAAGAACCAATGCAATTTTCATGATTTTCCACACTTTCATTACTTTGTCCCATAATGTCTTCTAAAATAGGATAGGTAGGGGAAAAATCATAAAGAGGGTTGTCATAGATCTTAAGGATTTGATTATCTAGCACCAATATATCCCCATCATTTACAACATTATCAAAAGAGGGGAAGATGTTGGGAGATGAATGTATACTAGTTGAAGTGGTATCTAAGTAAGTTTCAATGGTCTCTTGTTGTGTCATGTGATCATCATGATTACCTATGGTTGTGTCCTCTTGTTCAATAATGTCTTGCCTAATAGGAGAGGTAAGAGGAGAGAAAAAACTATAATTCTCAAAACTCATTAATTAGTTATTCTAACACCAACTAGGAGAGATATTAGGAGAAGAAAGAATATAATTTTCATGATTAACCAAGGTTGTATTCTCTTTCCCTAGACTAACCTCACTCATACAAGAGATACTAAGATAGGAATCAATGAAAAACAAAAAGAGAAGGGAGAGGACTTCATATTCATATGCACTTAACAAAACTTTCATACAACACTCAACAAGATCTAAAAATAGAACATGAAGTATGATAACTATAGATTTTTGCAATGCAAACATGATGTAATGATTTTTCTACAAATTTGAAGTGTGACAATGATATTTGAAAGGATAATGCAATTTTTAGACTTTGAATATGATAATTGAATATTAAATGTTTTAAATGAAAATTTGAAATTAAGCAATGCATTAAATGAACCAAATTAAGCTAGATCTAATGAAATGCATGTAATAGAAACTTAGCCAATTGAAACTGATAACTAATGGCAGTTTAAACAAAAGTATAGAAATAAGGTTTTTAATGTTGTAAAAGGTAGTTTGAGTCTGATCTGGGACTAATTATCCTAGAGGGAAATATGAGTCCCAGTTAGGGTTTTTGGAGGGGTCAAATGCTAGAAAATGCACAACACAAAATCCCAGAAAGTAGGCAAAACAACCTATACTGTGACTAAATCATCCAAAGGGGCGTATGAGTCCCAGATTATATTTTTTGCACCTTTTTCAACACAATCTATGTAAATGCTATTTTTTCTATTTAGGATGATGTCTAGGATAAGTACAAATGCATATTTCAAATGAAATTTAATGATATCAGATGCAAAAATGCAACCTATATGCACTTTCACTAATGTAAGATTTAGAAACCCTAGATGCAAATTAACTAATGTAAAAGCCTAATTAAAAGTTAATGTAAGCTAGATCTACCTAGAATATGATGCACTCCAAATTAGAAAAGAGGTGTTCACGTCTAGTTCACCAAAATGTAACAATGGAAATAGGGTAACCCACCTTTTGAGGCGGTGGAGCGCAAGGGATATGGTTCCTATTTCACTCTTATTACATTCAAGGAAACCTTAGAGATCTCAATCTGAATATGGAATAAGGCATCCCAAGGTGTTTTTAGTGACAAAAAGGGAGTTCACCTCCAAGCTACTTGGAAAGACAAGAAATGAATATAACATGCAAAGTACCATACAAAACCTAACTAAATGACCTAGGAAATGAAACTCAAATGTAGAATAAAAGACTAAGAAATTAAAAAGGTGCACTTGGAAGAAGTATGAGATCATAACAAGCTTCAAAACCTTGAAAATGTACTATTTGATACCCACTAG